>JAWZYV010001186.1:0-18910 GCA_038373885.1 Cheiracanthium punctorium
CTTGTAAGAGAGGCTTTAAGACGACCCCTTTCCATTTTTATTTTAGTAAGTTCTTCTTCTGCCATTGCAGATCAAATAAAATATAATAACTTATACAAAATACAATCCCAATAAAAATCAAAGCACTTATCTTTCACAAATCCAAATCTCACCGGTGCCTCCAATTTCTTATGTTGCTTGAACATAAGAAGACACGTCACAACTTTCTTGAACTTATTTATTGGACGACACAAAACATCACATCGCATGCAGAACAATTGAACATTCAAAATACTAACGCCAACTCAAGGCGAACTAACTTCAAAAACTCAGCTTTATTTAAAATATATTTCATAAAGGCAAAATAATTCCACAAAAGCAACAAATAATTATCCATGAATCAAATTGCCGCCAACATTACCGGGCGAACTGAACACACGAGCTCAAGGCGAAACTCCACCTCCAATTTAAATCACTTTAGTCAGCAACACCTGAATTCACTTCCTATCCAAAAATAGAAAATAAGTACTACCTAACCAGCCACTGCTTAGTGCTGGCATCTGTACTCTAAGTACATAACAACCGAATGCAGTCCAACAGGATTGTGCAGGAACAGGGGGGTTAGGGGGGTCATAACCCTCCATGAGGAATTTTTTGCCATACAAAATGTATATTCTTCACTACATTATCATACACACGTATACATATATATGAGTTGCAGTAGTCATAAACCCCCCCCCCCCCATGAAAAATTTCTGGCTACGCCCCTGGCCGGCCTGTATTTTTGCCCTTTATCGAATTCGAGATTTCACTGAAATGAAAATGGGAATATCGGATATTTGATGTTGAAATAAAACCGATATGTCGATTTTTGGCCCAGTCCTACTGAGGGGCTGCTGACCCCCCCCAAAAAAAATTGGACCCTTTACTTATCTTACAATTGAACTTTATCTTTAAATTTGATACCCAGCCCACCCCGAAATAAAATCCTGGCTACGCCACTGTCAATAACACTAACTACGCTACTGCTTTAGACCCTATTTTGTATTTCTCTGAATTACGAAAGAAAATAAAATCATTCCCCTTAAACGAAAAACAAGGTAAAAAAAATATCTTAAACGAAATCTGCAGCAATAAAGCGAAATGTTATTTTGCTTACTACAAAGTCCTTTTGTGAGAGCGCTTAATACCGCCCCTGTATCCTTCATTAAAAGTGACAAGCACAATCCTAACTTTATTTCATTCTATTTCCCTTCACATGAAAATCCGCCACCATGTAAACTTAACGTTCCGTTTTTTTTTTTTTTTTTTTTTTTCTTTCTTTTTTTGAGGGTGGGGGCAGGGGGACATATATTGAAGTTAAAAGTAGAAAAGGGATGTTTCATTAAATTTTAAACAAATATTAAATCAGCCAGACAAGTTGGAAGGAGGGATTTTCTTAATTTTTTTTTCGGGGGGAGATTGACCCCTCTTGCCCTTAGGAAGTAACGCCTATGCCCCCCTCCAAAAGCAAACGATGTTCGACGCACTCCACACCCACAGACAAATAAAACTTTAAATCCGACCACCAACCAAGAAATGAAACACCAAAGATTCGAAAAAAAAAACTTCAATTAAATGAAACATCCTTTCAACTCTTTTCGACTCCTTTCGACTCTGAGTCGATAGAAGATTCGAAAAAACCCCTCCAATTAAATGAAACATCCTTTCAACTCTTTTCGGCTCCTTTCGACTCTGAGTCGATAGAAGATTCGAAAAACTAACGAATCTCAACGATAGTATACAATCACCGAAACAGAGCGAAACACTGAATCAGTAAAGATTCGTTGCTGCACCAACTCAGTGACCAACTTACCCACACCCACTCATTTACTGTTTCAAATCATCTATCGACTCAGAGTCGTAAAGAGTCGAAAAGAGTTGAAAGAGTAAGGGAAAATCTCTGGGAACGGCAAAGGGAAAATAAGTTTTTCTTCCCTTCGCACTTGGAATGTATTTCCCTTGAGGGCTTGAGATTCGAATCAGTAGAGAGTGAGTGTAAAGACTGAGCCACTCAGTACCAAGATTCGAATCACTGATTCGACTCATCGAATCATTGGCCATCTCTAATGCAAATGAAATATTTTTTCTGCTTTTTTCCATTTATAAATAGAGCGCTCAGCGTTGCCTTACGCTAAGGCGTGTGGGGTGATTATGGATTGAATCATGCAATAGATGGGATCTGCATGAGATATGTTTCAAAGATATTCCTTTGTCTGCTTTTTATCTATAGCATATAGAATTGACGTATGCAGTTCGTAGGGCCTGTGAGTTTCATCAGAGTCCGATTATCAAAAGGGTAAGAGGAGCAACAGCCCAGGTCCCCTTGAGTACAGGGGCCAGCCCCTAAATTTCACAGTGTTATACATTAGCAATTCATTATATATAAATTAGGGTGATGCTTATGTGAGGGGAAAACTTTTTCTTTCAATATTTGTACGGGGCACACTTTTATTTCGTTCTACTACTTAAAATAAGTCTTTAGTAATTTTTTGGTAATTTTATTAGAATTTTAGGGGTCGCTACAAAAACTTAAAGTTGAAAACTTCTTGAAAAAATCCAAAAAACTCAAGAGTTTGAAAGGGAGAAAGTTTTTCGACTGTTTTAAAGCAAACTTATCTCAACATGTCTCTTTGAACTTAAAAAAAAAAAAATGAAAATAAAAATAATGAACTGAAATATTCATTTATTATTTTTATTATTTATTTTTTTATTTTTTTATTTTTTTTTGTAGGCAGAAATGTGTAACCTTAAGTAGGGTTTTGTAAGGAAGACACTTCTTATATAGAACACTACTTTATTAAGTAACAGTTCCATCTCTATTCACATACATGATACATATCATAGTGTTTCATTTTTTAAAAAGTTAAAGTTTCAATATTAAAACTAAATAATAGTATGATTTTAAAAATGTGACACTTAGATTTAAAAAAGTAACACTTAGAACATTTTGAGTAGTGTTTCTTTTTTGCGATCAGGAAACCTTTCCATGAATTCTTTAACCACTTGAATCAAGAATTGTTTCTGCTCCTCATTCATGGTAATCAATCTGTTAAAGTCTTCTATAAGGGCTACACCTCTTTCGGCAATGTCATTTACAACTCTATTTGACTTTACAACTTCCGTGTTCTTTCTGTAGCTTTCCTCTTCAACCCAGTTTTCTATATTACTGTTGATGAATTCCATTCCTAGACTAAGTGTTCTGAAGAAGATCATTGTGTTGTTTTTCCTTTTTTGTCTCTAACACGTTCTTCAAAAAAGGATAGAGCAACAAGGGTTTCATAGAGGTACCAGAGATGGTTTTAGATTTTATTCAAAATCATTATAACGCCTTCTCAGCTAAGATTTCATTTATAGCTTTGTAATCTAATAAGTCTTTTAAAAGTTGCAGGTCATTCAACGAAACATACACGGCTGAAGCAGCTTGAAACCAGTTTTTGATGTAGATGGCTGCAGAAAAATACAAATGTTTGGGATCCCAGTGTCTTCTCTTTTTGTTAGCTGAAGCAAGATTGTCATCAATTATTTCCTTTTTTCCTCTCTTTCTTGTAGAATAATTTCTAGTAGCTAGCTCTGTCACGGAATATCTTCAAATGAATCGCTTTTACAATCACTATCACTAGTATCTGAATCTTCAAGTATAGATACTTTTTCTGTTGCTCGCTTTATGTCCTATGTCTCTTTCTCTTTTAGTTTTTAAAACCGTGCCTTATTGCTTTCTAATTCAGACTCCCTTTCTGCAAGTTTCTTATCAATACTGCCCATGTTACCGGGACGGCCCGTTTGGCGTTGAGCTAATAGGAATGCTTGTCTTCTATTTTAATCATTTGTAAAGCATCAGCATGTGCAATGTCGAATAACTCATCAAGATCATGTGACCAGTTAGACTTCCGCTCTTTTAAACTGGCTGACCTATTAGCTTTATTTTTCCTTATTTTTTTTTAGGTTTTGCCATTCCTTAAACATATTTTCAAGCTTTTCTACAACATGTTTTTTTTTAATCTAGTCGGTATTCTTGCCTTGTTCCAGATGTCTAAGATATCATTCGAAGTTGAGGTGCATATTCTCGTACAGTTTGTTCTTGTTCCTCTTTATAATAAAAAATACTGAAAGTGCCTCTTTCTTTAACGGAAGTTTTGTCTGGCTAAAGGTAGACAAATTCTGACCTACTAACCAAATATCAGTCTTTTTCCTAGTCACTATTGTGGCAGAGCTACTGCATTTAGCCATATTTTAGGCTTTAAAAATAAATGTGAACGAATGTGAAACGAAACTAAATATTTACAATAAATCAAACTCACAGCAATCCATTATCACACAATGAATAAATTGGCAACACTAGTCAAAGTATTGTACAATATACACTACACATACTTAAGTGAACACAACAGACTCAACTGGGAGACTGGCAGTAACAGTGCAGTTGGTAGTAGGTGTGGGAAGTGGGAGGCAGCATGCCGCGACATGAACTGTGCAGGCAGTGTACAAGCTTCCTCTCTTTACTCCCCCTCACTGCTCTCCCCGTTCACTGCTTTCTTACAGCATTTATTGTATTGCTCTTTGTTATTTGATTAATTATAATATACGTTACGCAATTATCTAAGTATTTATAAAATAAAAACTAAACAATTTCTTAGTTTCTTTTTTTAATACCATATTTTATAAAGTTTCACCCAGGGTAGCGACCCCTAAAAGTGGGTTAAAAATTCTGAAATTTTGGTGGAACACTTATATTATGTCATAGAACAAAATGACAGGGTGCCCCAATATAAAATCTTAAGTTGATTTTTAAGCATCACCCTAATATATCTATCTATATAAATAAAATTAGACTTTTGTCTGTACATTTCTTTGAATTCAAAAATTTTGCGATTTCTATCCGTTTCAAGCACCCGGGAATCCGATGCGACCCTCAAAAAAAAGTTTGTCTGTCTGTCATTCTGTCATTCTGTCATTCTATCCGTGACGCTTTTTTTGTTTAAGCATCACGTAAAAACGACTGAAGCGAATGATATGAAATTTGATGTCATGATAGGTGGTCACTCAACTTAAAACATAGGCGTCGAATTTTTAAAAAATCTTGATTAGATTTTCAGATTTTGCGAAAATCGTTTCAAACTGCGTAAATTTGTGTTCAAGCATCACGCAAAAACGACTGAAGCGAATGATATGAAATTGGGTGTCATGATAGGTGGTCACTCAACTTAAAACATAGGCGTCGAATTAAAAAAAATCTTGATTAGATTTTGAAATTTTGCGAAAATCATTTCAAACTGCGTAAATTTGTGTTCGCACACCACGTAATAACTGCAAAGGTGAAAAAATGATATTTGGTGAAAGGATAGGTAGTCACTCACCTTAAATTATAAGCATCTAATTAAAAAAAAATCCATCAGATTTCGAGATTTTGTGAAAATCGTTTAAAACTGAGTGAATCTTTGTTCCCGTATTACGTAATAATGACTAAAGCGAATGATATGAAATTGGGTCACACGATAGATGGTTGCTCAACATAAACTATAGGAGTCCAATTTTTTAAACATTTTTATTAGACTTTGAGATTTTGTGAAAATTCTCTCAAAATACATTTATATTTCTTCAAACATCACGTAATAACGACTAATACGAATGATATGAAATTGAGTGATATCATAGGTAGTTACTAATCTTAATTTATAGGCGTTGAATTTTAAAAATATTTTGCTTACATTTTGAGATTTTTCGAAAATCGTTTTAAAATGCTGAAAATTTGTTCTAGCATCACGAAATAAAGACTACAGGGAATGAAACGAATTTGAGTGACATGATAGGTTGTCACTCAACGTAAATTCTAGGCTTTAAATTTTTAAAAAATGTTGATTAAATTTTGAGATTTTGCGAAAATTATTTCAATATACGTCCATATTCGTTCGCGCATCACATAATTACAACTAAAGCGAATGAAATGATATTACTTAGTTACTCTCTAACCTGCAATATTTTAACAATACATAAAAATTATAACTTCGCTTTCTTTACTTTGGCAATATACTACATCCATTCTGTGTACTCCTACAATGCTGACGAAAGTTCTTGCTTTTTGGAAATTTTCATTCACTAACCCGTCGAGGACGGGTACTTCAGCTAGTATATATATATATATATATAGTTGAACTTTAATTAAAATTACAACAAAATTATAGTTGCTTCAAATGCTATCCAGCGCTTAAAAAAGCCGCATAAAAGAAAACATGCGTTTAATAATATATAGAAAATTAAATAGAAAACACCCCCCAAGCCAGTCATTGTTAAAACAACAAAAAAATGTAAAATGTATTGTCCTCATCAGAGGGGGAAATGCACAATAGTACACCATAGGTTTCGAATTCACAGCCTGAGATTTTGCCAAGGTAATGTATTGTATTCAAGACTCTAGTTTGGAAAGATTGATTTAAAAGTATTAAAACAGTTTAAATATATTTATAAAAGTGTACAATATTAATTCGAGATATCAACTGTATCAGGCAAATCTCAGAGGTGTGACTCCCCCTTACCTATGGGAAAGAAAAGAAAAAAGTTATTTATTACTTACACATACATAAATTCGAAGAACAAATAATGCAAATGTGCATCAAAACTAAAGAAACACGTTAAACTGTTGTTCCAAAATCCTGCAATTCGTTGTCCGTTGCCTGTCCAATCCACGTGCAGAAGATCTGTTGCCACTCATCAACTAAAAGCACGTCCCCGAGGTTCTAGTCTGTATTAAGAGCACTCCGTGGGCTTTAGTGCAATTGTGTCATTCGTCAAGAGATTTCTACTACGTATACACAAGTGAAAATGCAAAGGAAGGATTAAAACCAGGGATTCAGGCTATTATCAAAACTTTTTAAATAACTATTAATGAAATCTAGTGGAAAATTATTTGTATAAAACAATTTGGCTGCTAATAAATATATATTATAATTTAAAAGATGTTTATTATTGCATAATCGAAAGTACCTGATAAGCTGGTTGATTAAAATGTTAGCAAAAACTTTTTTGTGAATATTTGATGACCAGTGAGGCAAGGATATAGCTTCAAAATTGAAATTTCTTCTTTTATCAAAAATGTTTATTTGTAAAGTATTATTAAATAAATTTAAATCTAGATCTAAAAAGGTAACTGAATTAGAATTAGAGTAAGCTGGCTTGAGGTTAAGTGTGCTTGGATAAATTAAATGTTTGATGTCATTGAAGTTTCCATTGATGACAAGAATGTCGTCAATGTAGCGGAATACTGTAAAATTTAATGGATGGTTATTGAAAAAGTTATATTCATAGAAAAATAAATAGAGATTAGCAGCTGTACTTGAGTAATTAGTTCACATTCCTATTCCTTTATTTTGGCGATATATGACTGAATTAAATAATATGTAATTATTGTGAAGACAAAAATTGGAGATAGTAACAAAAAATTCTTTCTTAATATTTAGTTCCTGTTCTATGTTGAAGTGGTCAAATAAATTAAGTAAAGTTTTATATAGATCATCAATAGGAATGCTTGTGAAAAGATTTTCAAAATCAAAAACCTGTAACATAAAAATATTCATATTTTTTAACCAGTGTATAAGAGAAAAAAAATTTACTGACTTTTCCAAAAAAATTAATTTCAATATAAATAAAAACAATAAACTAGCGAATTTATATGCTTTACCAAAATTTCATAAAAATCCCATTACTTTTAGATACATCTGCAATACAAGAAGTTCAATAAGTTATAATTTTAACATTATATTTCAAAAAACTCTTTGTAAAATTTATGACTACCTGGATTCAAATTTTTCTATTAATACTGGTTTTTGGTCCATTAAAAATAGTTTTTCTCTATACACTATAGAAGTAGCTGGTCTGCTTTTTTCATACCTTTTACATGTTTATATAATTTTAGTTTATTTTTATAATGGCATACAGAGTTAAAACTCTCAAAAAATTCTATAAATAATTGATTCTTTTTAATATTATGGCTTTAACAAAGTGTAAAGATAAAAGATGTAAAACTTGCATAGTCGCTGAAAATGTACAAATGGAAGGTAATAAACATTTTTGTAAACAAAAAAATGTAATATACAAAATAGATTGTCTAACTTGTGGACAATCATACATAGGACAAAACAGCACTGAACTACATCTTAGAATTAATCTACATAGATCTAACATAAATAAATTACTTAATAACAATTGCTCTTTTGAAATTTCACATTTTAAAAATCATGGTTTTATATATATTTCTATTTCTATTCTGGATTTTGCTGATAATTTGAATGATAGATTACATAAAGAAACTTTAAATATTTTAAAACACAAAACCTTGTTTCCATATGGACTTAACACATGCCTAAACAATATCGATCTTAAAAATATTGATAACTTTTATACCTGTTTTTTACTTTTTTCAGATAGAAAGAGTATAAATAGGGGAAAAAGGGGTTCAAAATGCTTTTCTAAACAATTTAATGATATAATTCCTAACATCTGGATTGAAACTTTACATAACAAATTTATCACAGATAACAATGTTTTATATATCAAAAATGAACTATTCAAACTTAAAAAAAGCACCATCAAAAAATATTTAAACACTATGATAATTTTAAGTTTTTAAATGAACAATTTGCTGCTTTACTTAAAGATCTTTTATTTTTTAAACTTAAAAATAACATTACTACCGACCATATCTAGTCATAAATTTTCTGCAAAAAAGCTTTAATAATCTCAATATCCATGATATGATACAAAAAACTATAGATGTTTTCCCCATAAAAAATTGCAATATTATTCCTACATTCAAATACAATAAAACTTTGGGCAGTCTACTTTTTAACTATAAAAAAGTTCTTGAAGATAATAATAATGTAAAATGCTTCTGCGATGAATTTAAAAACACTGAATTTTTTGATTCAATTTTTAATCATGTAATCACTGGCAATCTGAATATAATTAAAAACTATAAATTAAGAAATATTATGAGTTTTGGAAGTAAACATAGAATAAATATTAAACTGAAAATAGCCCACTTAGAAAAATCTTTTAATACAAATCTAAACGACTTTATTTTGAAACTTAGCTATAATTATAATATTCCACCACAAGCCTTCAATGAATGGAAATGTTTATTATTCAATCTTTTTAAATCAAATTTTCTAAATATTTATGCTAATACAAAAAAAGATAATTATATAATTTTCAATAAAAATTTTTCTAACATTATAAAGGAATACAAAAATTAGTTTGTTTTTTGTCCTGTTGATAAAGCCTCCAATAACTTTGCCATAATTTGTAAACTTTTTTATTTTAACACAGTACATAATGAACTTAATAATAGCAATGTATACACAAAAATAAATAATAATCTCTCAACTATTCTAAAAAAATTTACTGCCTTTTCCAAAAAAATTAATTTCAATATAAATAAAAACAATAAACTAGCGAATTTATATGCTTTACCAAAATTTCATAAAAATCCCATTACTTTTAGATACATCTGCAATACAAGAAGTTCAATAAGTTATAATTTTAACATTATATTTCAAAAAACGCTTTGTAAAATTTATGACTACCTGGATTCAAATTTTTCTATTAATACTGGTTTTTGGTCCATTAAAAATAGTTTTTCTCTTATACACTGGTTACAAAATATGAATATTTTTATGTTACAGGTTTTTGATTTTGAAAATCTTTTCACAAGCATTCCTATTGATGATCTATATAAAACTTTACTTAATTTATTTGACCACTTCAACATAGAACAGGAACTAAATATTAAGAGAGAAATTTTTGTCTTCACAATAATTACATATTATTTAATTCAGTCATATATCGCCAGAATAAAGGAATAGGAATGGGAACTAATTACTCAAGTACAGCTGCTAATCTCTATTTATTTTTCTATGAATATAACTTTTTCAATAACCATCCATTAAATTTTACAGTATTCCGCTACATTGACGACATTCTTGTCATCAATGGAAACTTCAATGACATCAAACATTTAATTTATCCCAGCACACTTAACCTCAAGCCAGCTTACTCTAATTCTAATTCAGTTACCTTTTTAGATCTAGATTTAAATTTATTTAATAATACTTTACAAATAAACATTTTTGATAAAAGAAGAAATTTCAATTTTGAAGCTATATCCTTGCCTCACTGGTCATCAAATATTCACAAAAAAGTTTTTGCTAACATTTTAATCAACCAGTTTATCAGGTACTTTCGATTATGCAATAATAAACATCTTTTAAATTATAATATATATTTATTAGCAGCCAAATTGTTTTATACAAATAATTTTCCACTAGATTTCATTAATAGTTATTTCTGCAAAAAAGCTTTAATAATCTCAATATCCATGATATGATACAAAAAACTATAGATGTTTTCCCCATAAAAAATTGCAATATTATTCCTACATTCAAATACAATAAAACTTTGGGCAGTCTACTTTTTAACTATAAAAAAGTTCTTGAAGATAACAATAATGTAAAATGCTTTTGCGATGAATTTAAAAACACTGAATTTTTTGATTCAATTTTTAATCACGTAATCACTGGCAATCTGAATATAATTAAAAACTATAAATTAAGAAATATTATGAGTTTTGGAAGTAAACATAGAATAAATATTAAACTGAAAATAGCCCACTTAGAAATATCTTTTAATACAAATCTAAACGACTTTATTTTGAAACTTAGCTATAATTATAATATTCCACCACAAGCCTTCAATGAATGGAAATGTTTATTATTCAATCTTTTTAAATCAAATTTTCTAAATATTTATGCTAATACAAAAACAGATAATTATATAATTTTCAATAAAAAATTTTCTAACATTATAAAGGAATACAAAAATAAGTTTGTTTTTTGTCCTGTTGATAAAGCCTCCAATAACTTTGCCATAATTTGTAAACTTTTTTATTTTAACACAGTACATAATGAACTTAATAATAGCAATATATACACAAAAATAAATAATAATCTCTCAACTATTCTAAAAAAATTTACTGCCTATTCCAAAAAAATTAATTTCAATATAAATAAAAACAATAAACTAGCGAATTTATATGCTTTACCAAAATTTCATAAAAACCCAATACTTTTAGATACATCTGCAATACAAGAAGTTCAATAAGTTATAACTTTAACATTATATTTCAAAAAACTCTTTGTAAAATTTATGACTACCTGGATTCAAATTTTTCTATTAATACTGGTTTTTGGTCCATTAAAAATAGTTTTTCTCTTATACACTGGTTACAAAATATGAATATTTTTATGTTACAGGTTTTTGATTTTGAAAATCTTTTCACAAGCATTCCTATTGATGATCTATATAAAACTTTACTTAATTTATTTGACCACTTCAACATAGAACAGGAACTAAATATTAAGAGAGAATTTTTTGTTACTATCTCCAATTTTTGTCTTCACAATAATTACATATTATTTAATTCAGTCATATATCGCCAGAATAAAGGAATAGGAATGGGAACTAATTACTCAAGTACAGCTGCTAATCTCTATTTATTTTTCTATAAATATAACTTTTTCAATAACCATCCATTAAATTTTACAGTATTCCGCTACATTGACGACATTCTTGTCATCAATGGAAACTTCAATGACATCAAACATTTAATTTATCCCAGCACACTTAACCTCAAGCCAGCTTACTCTAATTCTAATTCAGTTACCTTTTTAGATCTAGATTTAAATTTATTTAATAATACTTTACAAATAAACATTTTTGATAAAAGAAGAAATTTCAATTTTGAAGCTATATCCTTGCCTCACTGGTCATCAAATATTCACAAAAAAGTTTTTGCTAACATTTTAATCAACCAGTTTATCAGGTACTTTCGATTATGCAATAATAAACTTTCAATAAATTATAATATATATTAAATTATAATATATATTTATTAGCAGCCAAATTGTTTTATACAAATAATTTTCCGCTAGATTTCATTAATAGTTATTTAAAAAGTTTTGATAATAGCCTGAATCCCTGGTTTTAATCCTTCCTTTGCATTTTCACTTGTGTATACGTAGTAGAAATCTCTTGACGAATGACACAATTGCAGGAAAGCCCACGGAGTGCTCTTAATACAGACTAGAACCTCGGGGACGTGCTTTTAGCTGATGAGTGGCAACAGATCTTCTGCACGTGGATTGGACAGGCAACGGACAACGAATTGCAGGATTTTGGAACAACAGTTTAACGTGTTTCTTTAGTTTTGATGCACATTTGCATTATTTGTTCTTCGAATTTATGTATGTGTAAGTAATAAATAACTTTTTTCTTTTCTTTCCCATAGGTAAGGGGGAGTCACACCTCTGAGATTTGCCTGATACAGTTGATATCTCGAATTAATATTGTACACTTTTATAAATATATTTAAACTGTTTTAATACTTTTAAATCAATCTTTCCAAACTACAGTCTTGAATACAATACATTACCTTGGCAAAATCTCAGGCTGTGAGTTCGAAACCTATGGTGAACTATTGTGCATTTCTCCCTCTGATGAGGACAATGCATTTTACATTTTTTTGTTGTTTTAACAATGACTGGCTTGGGGGTTGTTTTCTATTTAATTTTCTATATATTATGTTTTCTATATAATTTTCTATATACACTGCTGGCCACCCAAATTGCAACACCAAGAAAAACAAGAGATATCACAACAAAATTTATTGTGTAGATAACATGTTGACCAAGTAACAAATGATTAAATTTACAGCATTCTATGAAGCGTGGTTCCTGCCAAAATCAGTACCCAGAGTAGCCGCCGTTGTTGGAGATCACAGCTGCCACACGCCTCGGCATTGATTCAAAGAGACTTTGAATGTGTTCTTGGGGTACAGCAGACCAAGCAGCTTCCACACGTTGCCAAAGTTGATCTGGTGTGACAGCTGGGGATGAACTCTGGGTCAGTCGTTGAGCAACCATGGACCACATGTTTTCTATCGGCGAAAGATCCGGAGAGCGCGCCGGCCAGGGAAGCAATTCAATCTGGTGATTGACGAAGAACCCTTGGACAATGCGTGCCACGTGTGGCCGTGCATTATCCTGCTGAAATATGGCTGTTGGCAAGCCCTGAAGGTAAGAAAGGACAACTGGCTCCAACACCTCGGAGATGTAGCGCTGGCTGGTTAAAGTACCGGCAATGCGTACTAGAGGAGTGCGAGAGAGATATCCGATACCGCCCCATACCATAATACCCGGTGCAGGACCAGTGTGACGGTGCATAATGCAGCTGTTCAGCATCCTCTCTCCACGGTGTCTCCAGACTCGAATCCGACCGTCGTGGTGTTGCATACAGAAGCGTGACTCGTCAGTAAAGAGAATTTCATTCCATTCTGTCGTCCACATCCTTCTTTCATCGCACCATTGGCAGCGGAGACGTCTGTGGTTCCGCGTCAGAGGTAGACAAAGCAACGGACGTCTTGCGGACAGACCATTCTGCTGTAAACGACGTCGAATGGTACGCGCAGACACTGGATGATGCGTTACAGACTGAATCTGCTGTGATATGGTTCGTGATGTGACTGAGCGGTCCGTCACTGCCATGCGTACAATCTGCCTGTCATCACGTGACGTGGTGCACTGAGGTCGATGCGGTCGATCACGTCTGTCCGTCGTACCCTCCTGCACCCAACGATCACATATCCGCATCACAGTTGTTTGGTTTCGTCCAATACGACGACCGATTTCCCTGAAAGATAACCCACAATCTCGGTATGCCACTATCCTTCCTCTGTCAAACTCGGATACTTGATCAAAAGATGATCGTTGTTTCCTACGAGGCATAATTTATCGTTTTTTTGAAAAAAAAAAGCAAGAAAAACACAATTGCTGTACTTGAAACCGTCGAAATCTCCAAGCCTTAAATAGCGCTTTGAGGTGGCGCACCAGGCGCGCTTGATGTGCGTCTGCGCTGAAATTCTAATCATTTGCATATCTCACCTCAGCTAATGCATGTTGTAAATTTCATATTATTTGCATGCTTCCTTCAGGGTGTTGCGTTTACGATGGCCAGCAGTGTATTTCTATTTAATTTTCTATATAAAATCAATTGTTTCTATCACTTTATTTACTGAATTACACAGAATATAATAGAATTTATACTAAATATTTCTAATACAGAGCACCTCCCATTTATATATTACAAATGTACAATATTATGTATAATAATGGATAAAATACTCTAGAACTCATGGATTAATAAGCAGATCCGAGGCCAATGCGAAACTGGGACAGGCGGAAATCCTCCCATAACACTCAAAATTTTATATAACTTGGCAAAATTAGATACATAGTAGGCGAACTCGGAAATTTTTTTTTAACGTAAACTATAAATTACTTTCTATTTCTGGTACACTTTGCAAATAAGGTAAACCAATTTGGGAAAAGTAAATAGTTGGTAATGTAGTTGATGCAAAATAAATAAGTTGGTAAAAAACAATATTTGACTTGGCAATTCGTAGACATCCCCCCCCCCGGTCCCTAAAAGAAGTTTCAGCATTGGCTCTGGCAGATCCCACGTCCAACTACTCGTATTTTTTTTTTTTTTTTTTTTTTTTTTAAGACATTCAGAGTGTTTCCGAAAATTTACTTTCATTTATATGTTAATTACAAAATATCCATTGGTTAAAATTTCCCTCCTATATTTTATAATGGATATTTTCTGTTTTATAAAAAGCATACTTGAAAATAATATTCGACACTCGATGTGATGTGGCTGGCTGGGTATAATAACACATAACTTTTAAAGTCATACACCTGCAAGTGTTTTATACTGTTAGTTTATAAACAGTTAACGTAAAGATTTCATAGGTATGTCTTGAATTTCATAAATGTTTATTGTTTTGAATTTATACGTACATATTAAATGCCTTATATGCTTAGTTTTCCTGCAAAATCCAGTGTACCGACATTAATTCATACTTAAAATAAACGATTAAATTAATATTATCACGCCATACGTGTTTAATGGCATTTTAAAGAATTATTTGGTGCTTAAGACCATGATTTTTATTTACATTTTGACTGAATTACTGTAAGTTGTATTTAAAACAAATAAATCTTTTGCGCTTTAAAACAAAGTCAATAGTAAAAAAAATATCTAGAATTTTCTTCATATTTAATTTTAAGTTTTTAGCTATATATCTTATTAAATTTTCACTGAAACAAAATGGTCAAAAGAAAATCTTAAAAAATTAAGTCTTAAAAAATAAAGTTTTGAATAACAAAAGTGTATAGTGCTGTTTGTGGAAAAACCAGTATTAATTTTCCGAGCATATAGCATCATTGGATTATTTTAAAGCATTTCAAAAATCCTGTAATTTTTAAAAAAGAATATCTTTAATAATTTTTTTTCTATGTGATAACCTAAAGGTGTTTGCATCGTCGAATAGTCGTCTAAGTCCTATTATCGATTAATCACATTTGATGTAATTGACACACACCCACGCGCTTATTGAAAATGCAAGTATGATTACAATAATTTTTATTACTCGGGTTAAAAAACTATATACAATTTATTACATGTACAATGTGACATGAACTTTACAACAGAACTGACTTCATAGAAATATACAAATATTTCATGGTCTTGGATATGTATAACTTAAGAAGAGAAAATAATGTCCATGCATTAAATTATTTTAATTAAATAAGGAAAAGCTAATTGAAGTTTGGTTGTTGATAGTACTATTTATAACTGTTATTAATAAGTAATTCAAAAACAATTAACGACTGATAACGTTATTCAAAAATTATGGAAACGCCCATCCGTAATATTATCTTTTTTTTTTTTTTTTTTTTTCTTTCATTACAAAAACTTCGATTTTTCATGAAAAGGAGTATTCTTCTCCGGATATACTTGGAATGCCTTTTTTTGCCCTTGTTCCATAAGACACATGCATGACATCGAAATCTATCTAAAAATCGACGAATAAAACTGTTTTACAATTTTCGCCATTCAAATCCAAACTGTACTTCATCGTTTTAAATACTATTTGGAAAGTGCATCACTATCCATGAGTGTGCCATGTTTGTTTACTCGGGTTGATTTTTACTTTAACGCCCCCTACTCCCGCAAGGGTAGGGATAATTAAACATATGCAGTTGCAACGACGATTTTGGTATTTATGTGGCAACCTTAATTTAGAATTAAAATGGCGATTCCGAACAACAAGTAAGTGCAGCATTCAATTATTTATTTATTTTGAGTTGCCAATCAAAGTAGGTTTAGTAATTAGCTGCCTTCAAATTCCTTAACTGGTGCGTTTATCGGTAGTTTGCTCACTGTAGTTTTCATCTAATTCTTTTGGGAGCGTTGAAACTTGTGCATAAGTTCTAGAGACCTCAAACAGAAGTTTTGCAAAAGTGCTGCGATTTTTTAGGTTGGAGAGAATGGGATCGTTGAAATAGAAATAAACTCTTTCTTGTTCCATGATCTTTGGAATCGAAATCTACCTTAAAATCGCCTACTAACACTATTTTCTAATCTTGCCTAGGCATATTTTATCTATAATTTCCTAGTTTCTAGCCAATTTCGGAAGATATGGCCAAGCTCACTCTTGAAGTTATTTTAATCTCCCCCCCCCTTTCCGCGTTATCTGGCAATCACATTTCAAAAGATCTTCACCATGACAGTTCAAGTCTACAAAATCTGTCTACAGATCATGTCAACAAAGTCGCGAAGACAAAAATCTCGGACTGAACGAAATAGCACCCTAGTGATAAAAAATAGAATGATAATTAAATTATACAACTAACAAAGAAAGAGGAATAAGCAATTATAAAATCAAAATGAAGGTAAAATAAGAATGTATCTACGTATTTAGGTAAAATAACAAGAAAACATGAAGCATAAGAATAAGTATGAAGTTTTGTAATTTTTTTTTCCTTGCTCAAGCTTTGCTAAATTAAGTACACGTGAAACCCTCTAATCTGCATGTCTTTAATTCGAGGTTCGGCCTAGTCCGACGCTAGAAGAATCTGTGTTCATTTATCTGATTTTCTTCCTTTCATCCATCTGTAAAGTAGGGTCTTCCTTCAATTTATCCTGCAGTTGTGACGTGTATTATTTCCTTACCTCGTTTCTCATGGCGTTGTGTGCAATTTTGTTTTCACTTAGCCTTGTTCTCAGTGTCTCGTTAATTTTCATCGTGTCATTCGGGATGGCGTCTAAGCATAAACACGTTATGCTAACCATAAAGAAAAAACTAGAATTTTTCAAAAAGTTTGAGAGAGATCCTTTTAAAACAGCATTGGGAAATGAGTACAATCATTTGGAAATGTGTATGGAGTTCGCCGATTATCTAGAAATAAAACATACAACAGGTTAAGGAATTTCAAAATCCTGGGAAGAGATCTGATTTATAAATATGAAAATGTTATGAGAGGAAAAAAAATTAAATGAAAGAAAAAGATTTTTAAAATCACATCTTCACTCTGCGTAAAACCCTCTGGAAATGAAGGATCGAGCACAAATTCTCCAGGAATGAATTGAAGATATTTAAATATGATATATAATTCGGGTGCCGCTAATTAAGTATTCTAAAAACAGAATTTTCATGCACAAGTGCGTAGGAAATATATTCTAAAATTTGACTACGTAAATTTTTCCATGACAAAAACATCTAAGCGACTGAAATTATATATATAGTGTATGTACGAAAGACTAATTTCTTCAGAACTGCTATGAAACTGTTAAAAATTAAAATCTCCCTTTTATAATTTATAATCTCAGTTCATAAATTTCTTCTATAATTACTAACCATGAAATTATCCGAGGAATTTTACAAGTCTAATCAAAATTCTCATTCATAACAATTAACTACGGCCAAGATAGCTTTTTGCTTTCTGAATAGTTACATTTATTAAAAACTATGTAAAAGAAAATCACTTGGGAGTAAGACACTTGAGTCTCGATTTTACTTTCATTTGAAATTTATGCAAAGAAAAAGCTTGCAGAAAGAAAAATAGACAAATTGATGTTGGAATATTCATAAGGGATCTGTAATATATTTCGTTATATGCAAGAAAGAAACATTAAAATCTGTGACTTTAAAAGAGTACATAATGTGACATCTGTATTATTTATTCATGGCTTAATATCGTCGATGTCAAACCGATATTTTTTATGTGTAAAAAGTTTATTTATTATTTGCAGGTTTTATTTGGCAATATTCTGGCTGATGCACTTCGAATGTTTAGTTAGCAATCGCAGTTCGTCTTATAAAAGCTTAGAGTTAGATACCGGTCCTTTTATATGAAAATATTGCTAGTATACTAGTCACAACAGTCAAAATGTCGAAATCTCCAAAAAGTGCACATGGCAGATATTGGTTTGACAACGAAGATATGCTATCTAATACGCTACCTGCTCTTAAAATGTATTTTATAGAATTATTTAATACTTTTCTAGGAATAATGCGTTCATTTTTAAACAGTTTATACTATTTAAATGTTATATGCATACACACTACAAATGATGTTAGCTCATTTTTCAAAACCGGATCCTGGCAGATGTAAGTCAAACCAGAGCCTTAACAAAAAAATATTACTTAAATGAAGCCTCAACTCTAGCCTGAAATTTTAGCTAATTAAATAGTTAAATAATCTAAGAAAAAAGTCAAATATTTAAAAGTTGGACTTTCAAAAGTTGCTGACTAGTATAAAAAAAAGTTCTTATCACTTCGTCTATACATCCCCAGACGGACATTCACAATATATATATGTATGTATGTCCAATCTCACAACTCATTATAAGCAATAAACTGTTCTCAAGCATTCAAAAAGTTTCACGAATATACTTCGTTAACACTCTCGAGATATAGAAAGCTTTACAACTGAAGCTT
>JAWZYV010001187.1:0-16346 GCA_038373885.1 Cheiracanthium punctorium
AGTGTCCATTCCGATTATATTTTATCCGATTATATATATATATATATTTTTTCCGATTATTTATATATATATATAACTAATAAGTAAAACACAAAACATACTGCAAATAAGACATACCTTGCATTAAAAATATAACAGCTAGAAGCAAGAATTAGAAACCACATTTTGAAAAGATAATAATAATAATAATAATTAATAAAAGCTAAGCGAAATAAAGTGCAATATATATCTATATAAATAAAATTAGACTTTTGTCTGTATATTTCTTGGAATTCAAAAATTTTGCGATTTCTATCCGTTTCAAGCACCCGGGAATCCGATGCGACCCTCAAAAAAAAGTTTGTCTGTCTGTCATTCTGTGATTCTGTCGTTCTGTCATTCTGTCCGTGACGCTTTTTTTGTTTAAGCATCACGTAAAAGCGACTGAAGCGAATGATATGACCTTATTCAATATAAATTGGGTGTCAGGATAGGTGGTCACTCAACTTAAAACATAGGCGTCCAATTTTTAAAAAATCCTGATTGGATTTTGAGATTTTGCGAAAATCCTTTCAAACTGCATAAATTTGTGTTCGAGCATCACGTAAAAACGACTGAAGCGAATGATATGAAATTGGGTGTCATGATAGGTGGTCACTCAACTTAAAACATAGGTGTCGAATTAAAAAAAAATCTTGATTAGATTTTGCAATTTTGCGAAAATCATTTCCAACTGCGTAAATTTGTGTTCGCACAACACGTAATAACTGCAAAGGTGAAAAAATGATATTTGATGAAATGATAGGTGGTCACTCACCTTAAACTATAAGCATCTAATTAAAAAAAATCCATCAGATTTCGAGATTTTGTGAAAATCGTTTAAAACTGAGTGAATCTTTGGTCCCGTATTACGTAATAACGACTAAAGCGAATGATATGAAATTTCGTCACACGATAGATGGTTGCTCAACATAAACTATAGGAGTCCAATTTTTTAAACATTTTTATTAGATTTTGAGATTTTGTGAAAATTCTCTCAAAATACGTTTATATATCTTCAAACATCACGTAATAACGACTAATACGAATGATACGAAATTGAGTGATATGATAGGTAGTTGCTAATCTTATTTTATAGGCGTTGAGAGAAAGAGAGAATTTTAAAAATATTTTGCTTACATTTTGAGATTTTTCGAAAATCGTTTTAAAATGCTGAAAATTTATTCCAGCATCACGAAATAAAGACTGCAGGGAATGAAACGAATTTGGGTGACATGATAGGTTCTCACTCAAATTAAATTCTAGGCTTCAAATTTTTCAAAAATGTTGTTTCAAAAATGAGATTTTGCGAAAAGTATTTCAATATACGTAAATATTCGTTCGCGCATCACATAATTACGACTAAAGCGAATGAAATGATATTACTTAGTTACTCTCTAACCTGTAATATTTTAACAATACATGAAAATTATAACTTCGCTTTCTTTACTTTGGCAACATACTACATCCATTCTGTGTACTCCTACAATGCTGACGAAAGTTCTTGCTTTTTGGAAATTTTCATTCACTAACCCGTCGAGGACGGGTACTTCAGCTAGTCTATACTATATGAGGCAGCGTTGGGTACAACCCGCAATCTTGAGTCACAAGAATGGATAATATAAATAGAACATTTTAAATTAGCACGCATAACACGGTACTTATTTCTATCACTACGATTGTTTCGGCCGAAAAAAGTCTTCGGCCTTCATCAGCTGAGAGCACAGCCTCACAGATAGTGGGGACTGAAAGATAAACAAAACGAAAGCGAACAGCAAGTAGCCAATTGGAAAAAAAGAAAACCAACAACCCACGGAGAATAAAATAAGGGGTGGGGAAGAAGGGTAGATAAAAAGAAGTAAAGAAAAAAAATAAATTAACATAGAAAAGGAAAAATAAAATAAAATAAGAAAAAAAATCGCTAAATAAGAACATACGAAAAACAATAGAAAACGGAACTGCAAAATAACAAAAGCAAAAACATAGAAATATAGAATTTTTTGCATTATATACAGGACAGCACAATTATATTTATTCATATATATATTTATTTTCAATTATAATAATAATAAGCATAAAGGAAATACAGAAAACACACACGATAACAGGATGAATAAAATATGACACAAGAGAAAAGAAAAAAAAAATGTACAGAAGAGGAAAGAAAGGCAAAATAGGCGGGGATGGGGCGAGTACAGGAATAGAACCTTACAACAACTGCCACCAAGCAGAATGAACAAAAGGAATGAAGGAACCATCATTCACTAAACGTTTTAAAAGCTGGATAATGAAAAAAAACTTCCAAAAAATCAAGATGGGACAAAGACTGAGAAGTGCACAAGATCTTAGCTTTACAAAATTGAAAGCGATGATTAAAATTCCAACAATGCGAAACAGTAGAAGATTTGGAATGTTCGTGCTTAGAAACATATTTCTCATGCTCTTTGAATCTACATTTAAGAGTTCTTCAGTGTGTTTGTACCAGCTCCTCTATCGGGAGTCTTGCTGTATTGTTGTTACATAGTTCCTCGTTCACTCACAAAATCAACAAGGCGATTGTTGTACAGTTGTCTTGCAACACTCCAACAACAATGGCAACCTTCATATAGACGAAGCGGGTATACTATAACGGCCCCCGCTGGAGCCTCTTATCCTCGAGGGTTCTCCTCGATGGGATTTGCTGTAGAGGTTCCTTCACTGGGGTCCGGGTTCGATTCCCGGTGTGGGCCTGGGTGTTTGTGATGTCCTCCTGGTAGGGGGTAACGACGGCCGCCCATGGGTTGTTACCCCTCCAGCAATGGCCGCGGCGGAGCATTCGGATCTGGTCAGGTTGCAGGCGGCTGGGGTCGGAGGAGTACCAGAATGGATGGCTTCTCCGCAGCGGTCATTTCAACTGGACACTGGAAGGAGAGTTTCGAAGAGGATGGACTGTCCGCCTGAAGCGCCTGGAAGAAGCCTGGAGCCCTTGCTGGAAGTCGAGAGGAAGTGGTTCGAAGACCGCAGATAGAATATGGATGCACAATGTGTTCGTGAAGGAAAAAGGAATTGTATAATGTAAAAGTGTTAAATAAAAATAAATAGATAAAATAAAAATATATTTTTTTTTCATTTTAACGCTTAGAGGCGCAAACCTTTCCCAATGGTGAAAAAAGGCAGCCGTTGCCATCGCTCGACTTAACTACCAGCAAGATGGCGGACGATCGAAACGTCCATCGCGTGCCACAGATCTAGAAATCCTTTTTATGACGACAGCTGGCAGCGTAACGTACACTGTAAATACCAGGGTAAACCCGGGTAACGTACACTGTCAATAAAGTAGTTAGCATTTTACCATAGTATGGTGCTCAATTACCTGCAACCTTTCTACGGAGAAACGTTGAACCATAATATGGTGCTTCAGCTTACCAATGGAACCAAATCATGGTGAAACGTTTCTCGATAGAAAGGATGGAACTAATTCGGCTCCATTCTATGGTGAAACGTTGAACTACTTCTATTAAAGGTGTAGCTAATATTTTTGTTATTCTAAAGCTATTCCGACAAAATACTTTTGGGGGGTTATGTTTTTCTGCTGATTTAATCTAAGATTGTTGCAATTTTGTCTAAATGTTCAAAGCCATTTCAACGAAGCTTTTTTTGTACTCCACAATGCTCCCCAATCCAGTAAACTGTCTTAAAATTATATCAACTAAACTCCCAATGATTAATTTATAAACATTGACAAACAAGTTGTGTCCAAGCCTTGTTTAAGAATAAATAAGTAAACATAATTGCTTTTTTACCATTCAGTTCATCGACACTGAATTTTAAAATCTAAATTATTTTTTTAAAAAGTGAATAATGGGAATAAATGAAAAAATACAAACGGCACAAAATAACAAGGGCGTACACAGGTGGTTTTTTGTTTGTTTGTTTGGTAAGGGAAGAGAGGTTCTATGAAATAAGTCGTGAATCTTCGCCAGCACGACCGGTACCCGGCCATCATTTTGCGGGCAGTTGTGTGTTTGCTGGGAAACATACAGAAATCCTGCATGTCATAAAGCTTGTGCAAACTAATTCGATATTTCAGGTGGGGGTTATGTCTCGGTATAGCAAAGTTTTTTGGGGAGCTGAAGCCCCCTATCCTTTTCCCTGGGTTCCCGTTGTAATATAAATAAAATCTGTTGCGTGTAAGTGCGTTGTGCGAGTGTGAAAGTATATGTGTGGGAGCGGTAGATTCTTTTTTCTTTTCTTTTCTAATTTTCTTTTTTCTTTCTTTTCTTTTCTTTCTTTCTCTTTTTTTTTCTGTCTGCCACGGTTGTGACTTTACCTATATACGCTTTTGCCAGCCTACTAGAGAGGAGTTCGGGTTAATTTTTTTTTTTAAGTCTGAGCCCGAGGACTTTTAACTCAAGCCCGCCCGACCCAAGCGATATTATTCAAGTCGGAGTCCGAGCCCGAAATTTCAGCGAATCCTTATAAATAAAAATGAAATTGTGTTTGTTTGTTTGTTTGTGGATTTGATTCGTATACAAATCCACAAAAATGGACCTGTCACCCTGAAATTTTACACAGATATATGTAAAATAATATAGAATAAATGATAGTCCACTTTAAAACTTTGAAAGTCCACCCGTTCCCGGAATTTAAGAGATTTTTTATGTTCTCCACGCAGAAAGCTTTACGTAATTGTAACCCCTGTAGTGAAAAAAGTGTGTGAAAAAAGCATCTTGGTTGCCATGTGTGGCGATTTTGCCGAATAAAATGTTTTAAATTCTTAAAGTGAAAATAAAAGAATAATAATGATTTTTTTAGTTTATATTTGTAAGGTTATTTTTTTAATTATAATATCGTGTGCGTATAAGAAATGAGAGCAGGAATGAAATGTTTTATACGCAAAACAATGAGGATCGAAGATTTCCGAGACTAATATGTAATTTTTTTTATTTTGGCGAAAAATAAAATGGCTGATAGGCCGATTTTTAGAAAGTGAGTTCTAGCGGTTTGCACAGTTTTAGGCTTTTTGGCGCAATTTACTGAGAGCTTAAGGGAACAGCATTTTTGAAAACAAGTGCAAAGGTTTTCTTAGAATACAGCATTAAATTTTAACTATCCGTGCAGAAATAATGCAGTTATTAGGGCATTTCAAGCGATGTAGCTTCAGAATTCTCGCCAATTGAGTACATTGATTTAACTTGGGGGAAATCCGCCAAATTTCAGAAAATTGAAATCTTCGCATTTAGTACATCGAGGTAACGATGAATAAAACATGTTATAGTTGATAATTTAAAAAATGCGGCTGTATTAAGGGATTCCACTTTTCAAATAAATGCCTGGCGGTCGAACCATTTCCCATTTTGATTGCTGCTAGGGCAATGCTTCGAATGATTCCCTGAAAAAACTCTTGCAAAATGGCGTATGCTGGCACTTTGGCGAGGCTTAGATTTGAAACTGGATTTTACTTGAGACTGGTATATACGTATAATAAGACTGGTTATAGATAAAAATGAATGTTGGTATGTGTGACCCCGCATTGTATGTCCGACCCCGCATTGCTATGTGATTCTGAATCCTTAACTATGCGACCTGTCTCTCCTCGAAGTCTGTCCCAATCATTAACCCTTTAATGCTCAGTGTTCCCGATCTGGAACAAGACCCAGCTCTGACGTTTGGACTGTTGCCAGTCACGAAGAATAGATTTGATTTCTATAAAAATAGTTGCGGGTGACAGAGCTCCACGAGAATCCTTTACTTTTTAGCACGTCATTTCCGGTGAAAAAATTGTCACTTATTTTTAACATCACTGACATCTGCTGAAACATGGAAGAATGCGATAACAGCTGGATAGATTGCCCAATGCTGATAAAAGGGCAGCCGTTGCCATCTCTCAGCTTAACTACCAGCAAAATGGCGGATGATCGAAACGTTCATTGCGTGCCACAGATATGAAGACACTTTTTTGACGCAGCTGGCTGTGCCGCACAGCCAGCTGTCGTCAAAAAAAGGTCTCTAGATCTGTGGCAAGCGATGAACGTTTCGATCGTCCGCCATCTTGCTGGTAGTTAAGTTGAGCGATGGCAACGGCTGCCCTTTTATCAGTATTCGGAAAGGGTCATGATTATTTTTAACAGCACTGACATCTGCTGAAAAATGGAAGAATGCGAGAACAGCTGCATAGATTGCCCAATGCTGAAAAAAGGGCAGCCGTTGCCATCGCTCGACTTAACTACCAGCAAGATGGCGGATGATCGAAACGTTCATCGCGTGCCACAGATCTAGAGAGCCTTTTTTGGCTGGCGTCAGTTGGCGTCGAAAAAGAGTCTCTAGATCTGTGGCACGCGTATTGAACGTATCGATCGTCCCGCCATCTTTCTGTCTACTGGTAGTTAGTCGAGAGATGCCAAACGGTGCCTTTTTTTCAGCAATGGGAAAGGGTGTGCCACCTCAAAGGGTTAAGGGACAGCCCGGTGTAAGCCTCTCATCGAAGTACCAGTGCACAACCGTAAGTGTAACAATGACGTATTATCATACATCACTCACTAGAAGCGCAGTTCCAGAACTTCGTCCATCATTATTGGTCATTCATCTGACATAAATTAGTTGGGCGATGGCCGCACGCTGCTGGAATAGTAAAGAGGATCACTGCGGTGAAATTCAAATTGGCATCGAATCAAATTACTCCTGAGCCGGATCATTTTAATGAGAATAGAGCTGTGGAATTCTGTGTTGATGTCGCCCGTATTCGTTCCGATCTCACAATATCACCGGTTATTCTAAATGCACAATCCTCGTCACGTATTGTCTGTGTTTAACCCTTTGAGGCGCAACCCTTTCCCAATGCTGAAAAAAGGGCAGCCGTTGCCATCGCTCGACTTAACTACCAGCAAGATGGCGAACAATCGAAACCGGCACAGCCAGGTGCGTCAAAAAAGGGTGTCTAGATCTATGGCACGCGATGAACGTTTCGATCGTTCGCCATCTTGCTGGTAGTTAGGTCGAGCGATGGCAACGGCTGCCCTTTTTTCAGCATTGGGCAATTTATCCAGGTGTTCTCGCATTTTTCCATTTTCAGCAGATGTCAGTGCTGTTAAAAATAATCGTGACCATTTTTTTTACGGGAAATGATGTGCTAAAGAGTAAAGGATTCTCGTAGAGCTAGGTCACCCGCAACTATTTTTATAGAAATCAAATCTATTCTCCGTGACTGGCAACAGTCAAAACGTCAGAGTTTGGTGTTCCGAGAGCGGGAACACTGCGCGTTAAAGGGTTATATTCTAGTACGTTCCAGGTATGTTGTTAGTAGACGCACTTTTAACGATAAAATGGCTCCACCATGTGCAAGTAGATAAAGACACCGAAAGGAAGACGATTGAAATATGAAGGCCCATGTATCGCGCGGCCATCAGCCTAACGGTCTTGCATTTTGGACAGTTTTCTCCAGATGCAAAGTAAATACGTGTTTGAACCCCTTAAAAAGTCTTGTGGTCAAGGCAGCCCTCCTTAGGCAGATGGCCCTCGAGTCACTCTGCCTTAATACGCAATACAATGCAATTCAATTTAACGTTAAAATAAATATAAGCGCACATGAATTAAAAACGGGAAAGAAAGAAATTAAAAATACGTTTCCGGTGGAATAAAAGTTCTTCCCTTCATCAGCTACGAGAATGCCAATCTCCACACGCGTAGGAATTCTCTGAAAGGCGAGATGTTAACAGAAAAAAAAGGCAGCTGCAAAGTGAACGGGCAAACAGGATGCGCAGATTAGCAAAAAGAAGAATATGAGTAAAAATTATAATATAGTCATGTTTTTATTTTTACAATATAATTACAATGTATCACTGTCTTTCCACAATATAATATTTTTATACGATGAATGTATATTATACACTATGCTTATTGCTATACTTTAGTTTAAAAACACATGCCCTTTCCCTCTATATATACTTCTCTCATTTCCCTGTTTACCTCTCTGTAGATCGGCACTTTCGCAACTGATGAAGGGTGGACATTCTTACCACCCGAAACGTATGTTCTTATTTTTAATATGGGTGTGTTTATAGGAAAACATTTTAATTCATATCATAAATTTGTTTAAAAATTCTTAAAATTTAGCATGAATTAGCCAATCATTGCTAAAATAAGAAGTTGGGTTATTTTATAAAAGCTCCCCCCCCCTTTTTTTTTAAGAAGAAAACATACTTTAAATTACTTCACCATAACGCGAAATTATTCCCATTATAAAACAGTATTGACGAATTCCCAACTAATACAGAATATATCGCCAAACTAGGTTTAGTTTTGGAAACATATTTTGCAAACAAAAGTAAACTTCGCGACTTTGTGCCACTACAGGCAGCGCAGTAACAGCAATTCTTTAAATTAGCAATGGTTTCAAAAATATTCTTTACCGGTTTTATGACAATATTACCGGAACGTGACCAAAATAATTATCTCTGTGTGTGCCCATGAAATATATATATATATATATATAAGCATGTTGAACATATTACCTTTTTCTCTTTTCTGAAATTAGTGTAAAAAAAAAAAAAAAAAAAAAAAAAAAAAAAAAAAAACTAGATGCCTCATGACTTTCTTGTATATCTAATAAATTATATAAAATTTTGATGCATTTTCTCCAAATTTATTTAATTTGAAATTGAGCAAATAATTTTGCAATCATAAGGTTTAGCGATTTCTCTTCAACTTAAAGACAAATCGCAAAGATTTAGGAACTTATTTTTCTCGCCAAATTTAGTGACAGTTGGCAAGATTTCGGCCGTGGGCCAACGAATGAATGCCCATAAGCTTTTAATGCATTGAAAGCCTTTTGGGTGAACCTGTCAATACATTTTTGATGCACTTCGTTCAAATTTATTTTAGTTGAAACTGAAATACAGAACCTCAATAGTAATAAGATTTGGAGATTTCTTAGCTGTAAGAGCTTTCGCCAAGCTAGGTTCAGATTTAAAAACTTATTCAGTTGCCAAATTTGGTGACATTTTGCCAAAATTCGTCAAGATCGGTTATGGTTGGCTAGTTTTGGGGCATGAGCTAAATAATGATTGTCTACAGGTTTGTGTGTGGTTAATGTATTGAAGCTGTCCTGTCCATAGATTTTGTAAGCAGTCTTTTCACTGACCCTTCGTCCATAATTCTTTTCACAATTGGCAAAAAAGATAACTTAAGGCTGGCCCAATATTAAATAAACTACTCCATGGATTGCAATAAACAAAGAAAGTGCATAACTCGATGTTACAGCAGTCCTGAATATAAAATTTCGACATTCGACGCCTAAAAGTTTTTGAGTTATGCGCATATTAAGATTTTGAGATTTTCTAGATATAAGAGATGCAGCAAGCTGGGTTCAGTTTTAAAAACTTATTTTGGAGCTAAATCTGGTGACATTTCGCCAAAACGCATCAAGATCGGTTACAGTAGGCAAGTTTTTGGGCATGAACTAAATAATGACTGTCTACTGACTTGTATGAGGTTAATGTATTGAATCTGTCCATTGACTTTGTTGTAAGTCTTTTCGTTGACCCTATAAATAAACTACTCCGTCGATTGCAATAAGAAAAGGAGGGGCAAAACTCGATGTTACAACAGTCTTAAATATAAAATTTCAACATTCTGCGCCAAATAGTTTTTTGAGTTACGCGAGTTGCATATACTAGGGTAGCAGTGGTCTCGAAAAGACTAGTCAAAGTGGACTCGCAGTTCTTCAAAATACATCGAACATGCGTACACACATGTGTACGGAGATGGTTCGAATCAATTTTGCAGTCAGAATTTCAATACCGAAAATTTTTCGCGATTTACTATACTTCATTGTACTTTCAAAGAAGTAAAAAAGTAAGTGCACCTTGAATACAGTACCTCAAACATGTTTTTGTGTCTAGAAGTCGGTAGAAAAAGACAATTCTTTTTTTCTATAACACCCAACCTGGAACTCTGGTGGAATGGGGGGGGGAGGGAGGGGGACAGGAGAAGTTTAACCATCCACCCTGTATATACTATTAATAGTTTCTGTTTCATATAAATTGTGTTTGTGAGCGAGTGGAAATTATTTTACATATTTAGGGCACATTAACACAAACGATTTGTAAAATTACGTCTGTAAACTCCAATTTTCCCTGCAATACATTCATATATTTTTTTAACTAAAGTAGTTATGCTCTCAGTTGGGTCTATTTTGCCACATTCGTTTAAGTGATCGTACGGATTTGTGACGTAATTCGAAACGTATGCTAGAATGTAAACATTCGATAGGGAGAATCTGCATTAAAATGCCGCACTTTGCAGAAAACCAGCATACCTTAGCAGGTTGCAAATAACATCAATTTGATGTCACACATCCGAGCATTCGCTTAAACAAACGTGGCAGAAGTGAGTCCGGATTCTGTAAATTGGCCGCCGTAATGTATCGGAATATCGGGACAGATGGAAATGTATCGTAATGTGTTCCGTATAATGTATCAGAATATTTTCGGTATCGATGTATCGCTATGTCGTGGAATATGAAATCGAAATATCGGAATGGCATATCGGAACAGATAGAAAATATCGGGATGTATACTTTACCGATATACTGGAATATCGGGCTATACAATATTGAAAAACGATGTATTAATGTATCGTTTCCGTGTGCCCCCGCAGAAGAAATATAAATGCCTATATACAATATTTTTGGTGGAGAGCGTTCCTTTTAAAACGTCAATAATATATAGTGTAGTTATAACTAAACTTCCCCTGTAATCAGAGTTCTATATCTAAAACGGATGAATGAATTATAACTACATTTGGAGTATAGACTATACAGCAACTTAAACAATGGAATTGGCTAATTCGAAGTATACAAACAATTTCAACATTTGTTCTCTAACTTTTGCGCATTTATTAATTAATTTGGGTCATTGCTTGAGATGATTTCCCCAAGAAAAGCGCCACCTAGAAGACAGTTTTTGAACTAAACTTTTTAATAAACTTCTTTGAGTGCATCTCGTGTACAATCCACCTGCCAAACTTCGTGGCAGTCTGGTCCAACGACAGAATACTTATTGCTTAAAAAGTACTCTGTAAAACGCTTTTAAAACAAGGGCTGCAAATACATCTTCATGTATTTCAATTCCGTTAGGTTCTTCCCTAAAAGAACTATTGCCATATTGTCATTAATCCCTTAATCCTCGCTCCTGAAAAAATCACAAGCTAAGATTTCTCCATTTCACGTGCCCGTCATATTTCCGGGCTATAGTGTTCAAATGTTATGCAGCAGAAAGGTAGGAGCATTTCAATTCTTATGAACGGATTTTTTAATATCTCCTTTTACACAACAGATGAGAATACCAGACTATTTGTACTTAATTCGGAGATAGTTTATTTTTAAATAAATGGTATCAGTACTCAAATACGTGTATTTGTGATATGCCTTGTGCAATCTTAGCTCACTTCTTTTTACGAATGCTCAAAGAAAACTTTACAAATATTTATTTATTTTAAGAAGCAAGTTTTATAAAATTCTCGAAATGTATCGAAATATCGGAATGGCATATCGGAACAGATAGAAAATATAGGGATGTATACTTTACCGATATAAAATTAAATATTTTATATCGGTATTTAAATCTATATCGGTTTTATATAAAATTGAATATTTTGTTGTTTAAAACGTATATTTGTAATGATTCCCTGCTTACTACAAAACACACATTCAGCCACAATAACCCTGAATGTTTTGTCTTTCCCTAGAATTTGTGTTGTTGTTGCGCTTAAAAATATCCAAAACCTTAAAATGAGTACATGTGCATGCACTTATTTTCATACAATTATCTGGAATAAAAAATAGACACTTTTATGATCGTTTGCTTGAAAATAATACGACCGTTAAGGTGTTAAGATAGTGTAAATTGGTATACTGTTGTAGCACGCATATGAAAAACACGTACACACAATTTTTCTACACAATTCGTTAAAGAGACTGCTGAAAAAGCCGTCTCCATTGTGCGATCGTATTCGTATTTAGCTCCCAGCAAAAACATATTAATATTTTTTTTCTTCTCCCAAATGGAAATTCGATTTGATACTGAAAAGAACCTGCTGGTAAATAAGTGCATTGTAGTCCAGAATATCTCGCTCTTCGCCGATAAGCTACAAAAAGGAACTTCCTTTGGGGGGGCAAAACCTGCCAATCATATGTGTTATGGCTCCAGGCGAATAAAATATATGTGCTGAAGGAATCCGTTTTCGTAGAGGAGAGGGTTTGTAAATTCTGTGCTTTTACGCATGAGCAATTACGTTATTATAGCAGAGTATGAGTTATTGAAAGAAAAAATAGGTTTACTTTCTAAAATATACTAAAATATTTCTTTCAAATAAAGGTGCATTTTGAGAGCAATATTACAAAATATTTAAGCTTACTTTGTTATTTATAATAATTAATGCAGTTATTAAATGCACAGCACAATCGTCATAATCCGACACACATGGTACTAGACATGGTAGACCTCCGGGACTACCGAACAGTTTTGGATTGTCAAAGTCTCTTCTTTTTGACTCAATGCCATGTGCTTTCGTTGTATTATGATATAGTTAATTTAATTACTTATGACTGAGAAAGTAGCACCGTAAGGGACAAACAGAAGTTACTAAGGATTTCACGTGCCTTATTACTGCTTGACTATCGATTGTAGTCCATTGCATCGGAATAAGCAGCTCAAGGTCCCTGATCTTTCCCTCCTTTCGTTTGTAACTAAGGTACTGAAAGACGCCCCACCTGGCGGCTAAAATTCGGAGTTACCGTCACCTAAGAACAAAAGACAGCTAGCGTACACTAATACTGACAATAATGTGGGCAATAATGAAACCAGAGCCTTATTATCGCATGGGCAAATCGGGACTTTGCCCAGGGCCCCCGGCTCGAAAGGGCCCCAAATATCAAATGCTGTTCTGAAATATTCTTTTTTATATCAAAGTTTTATGAAAAATAAAACAAATTTCATAGATGGGGGCCCCCAAATTCATCAATGCCCGGGGCCTCAGTTGGTCATAATCAGGCTCTGAATGAAACAAATAAAGGCATTAACTCCACATTTGCTTGTTCCTGTTTTCCGAAATTCCACTTGCTTGACATTAGGCCGATTTATTCTACACGATCAAAGTGTTTTCTACCAGCAACAATACACATACGAACTCTGGCCTATAATTTCTCAGGCACACTGTGCGACATGTCTGGTGACACGTTGGTATAATTAGAGAGTTTTTGCGCTACGTTTCTTCACACGTTAACCCATTGAGCGCCAAAGCTCCCGTTACGGGAACATCGATTATATATATTTTTTCTTCAACTATTTTAACGCAATTTACGAAATACACATTTTATATAAATATTTACACTATAGGGTGTGTTATATAGTGTAAATGTTTATATAAAATGTGTATTTCGTAAATTGCGTTAAAATATTTTAAGAAAAAAAATATATAATAGATGTTCCCGTAACGGGAGCTTTGGCGCTTAATGGGTTAACACTTACGCTATCCGCTATTCGGAGTACTTTGACCAATCAGGTTTCGGAATTTATTCCTGCACATGCGCTGTATTGTCCGATGGCATTTAACGTTAGCGTTACCGTGGGAAGAAACGTAGCGCAAAAACTCCCTAATATCCGAAATACGTTTTTATTCCTAGGCTTTCACGCCTTTGCTTTTTAATATTGATATAAGCAAGGAAACCGTTAGATTCTAAACAACTCTGTAACTGACTCCCGCCCCCCCCCAATCTAGTAGTACCGTTTGAGAGCTATGATCGCTTACTCCGAATTCAGCCGCCAGGTGGCTCTGCAAGAAGTTTCAATGCGTAGCGCATAGCTCTTCTTTACTATGACTACACTCAATTTTTATCTGAATAGCTCTCGCTGTTTTTAAATTAAAAGTTTGCAAAAGTAAAGTTCATAATAGTAGTTAATTTACGTTTTAAGTACTGTTAATATTTATCGAATATTCCAATAATGTATATAAATTTATCGATGCATGGTCTTCAGAAATGGTTTTGGTAGTTCAAACAACAGAAAATGTATAAAATATTAATAATAATAAACTAATATCACCGAGGTAATCAACTTAAACCCAAGTCAGTAGATCTAGGGAATATTGCATTTAAATTTAAAACGCTTCTTCAATTCATGAGCAAATGAAACACAGAATTAATTTATACATATCAGATCCTATGTTGATACTAGCATAATGAACCTGCTCGGAACAATGACAACTGCTTTCAGTGCCGCAACGTTTCTGTAATGAGGTCCTTGTTAGGCAATACCATTCATAATTACTGTATATTCAAATGCCCTCTGCAGGCAATTATTAGTAGGGGTAGCCCAATGCAGGAAAACTTGCAAAGTGAGGGGGTGTGTATGAAATGCACAGTGGGGGTGAATTCTCGAAATTTCTATACGACCCCCGTAGAAAACAAATTCCAAGTAGTGAAAAGTGCGACAAATACTAATGATCCATTACTAATGCTCCATTATACATCCATATATTCCATTAAGAAATAATTCTTCTCGTGAATTAAAAAAAATACACTTTTTAAATTTGTATTCGACTCCCGTACAAGAAAAGTTTCCGGTTAATAAAATGTGCCCCATACCGTAATGTGGGGATGGACAAAATTTCAGAGTTTCAACATAAAACGCATCAGAGATATTTTTAACCTCTTCGGTCCCGAGGTACACATATGTGGACATTTTTCTTTCCATTCTTAAAACGATTCTTTAAGATTTTTTTTTTTGTATTTCAACTTTTGTTAGGTGTGAAGAGAGGTATTTCTAAGATCGCTAACTCCCAATTTTGCTACCAGGTGGCGCAGTAAGAGATTTCAATGCGTAGCGCATAGCTACTTTATTACGCTAGACTCCATTTTTATATTCATAACCTCTCGCCGTTTTGAAGTTAAAAGGGTTGTTGTTCCGAAAAATAAAAGTTTCATTGTTGAAGTTAAATTTATGATATAAATGCTGTTAATATTTATCAATATTTCAACAATGCATAAAAATTTGTCGATATATGATCTGCAGCAATGGTTTTGGAAGTTCAACTCAGAAAATGCATGAAAATATTAATTAATAGTAAACTAATATGATCGAGTAATCAGCTTAACCCCAAGTCAGCATATCTATAGAGAATAATACATTAACTTTAAAACGCTTCTTCAGTTCATAAGCAATGAAACACAGAAATTAATTCATACATAATCAGATCCCGTGTTGAGAGGGGCACGCATAATGAACCTGCTCGGAACGATGACGACTGCTTCAGTGCTCACACAATGTTTCTGAAATAAGGTCCTTGTTAGGTTAATACCATTCGTAATTACTGCATATTCAAATGCCCTCTGCAGGTAATCATTTAGGGGGTAGCCCGATGCATGGAAACTTATCAAAATGCACAGTAGGGTGTATTCTCAGCAGATAGCCACATACCAAATGAGACTCTTATTATGGGAATTCGGTTTCGCAAAAGTATATGTTTAGTGTGCAAAAACAGGATATAAATGTGCACGTTGCTTCGTAATAACAATAATGTGTATATCTATGGTGCTTGTAATTTAAGATACAATAACACAGATACAAGTGAACTACAGGGTGATCAAAAAGTTCAGTAAAAACTAAAAATTCATTAAAAAAGAACAAATAAGAATGAAAAATTGCGGTTAGCACAAATTAGTTTTAGAGGGTGATCGGATTTTTTTTTTAAAGACAAGAAAGGTTGCAGTTCTAGATATTACCGATAGGTGTCGCTTACATGCACAATGGGAAGCAAGGTTTCGATAAAATTATCTGAAATCTCTTAATTTTTTCCAAGAAAATTTTGTTATCATGATTTTTTCATTTTTAATGAATTTTTCACGAGCTTTAGACGTATCCTGGGTGAATAAAAGTTTTAAAAAAATCATTAAAAAAGAGCAAATAACCATACAAATTTGTGGTTTGAATGGATAATGATTTGAATGGATAAGATGTTTTTCTTTTTTTACTGCTAGAAACTTGCTTCCGATTGTGTATGTCTGCGTCACCTATCGGTAACATTTGGAACTATAACGTTTCTTGTCATTAGAAAAAGTCCGATATACGTATTTGTAGAAACCGCAGTTTTCTATCATTATTTGTTCTTTTTTATGAATTTTTTGCGATTTTACGTACCTTTTGATCACTCCGTACGAGGAATGGTGAGATATATGCTTATAAAAACAAGGCATTTTCGGTCATGGATTGCTTTCTGTTACTGAAAATGTTAAGCATTCAAAATTTTTGTCAGCGGCGGATTATCTTTTAAGCAAACTAGGAACGTGCGTAGGA
>JAWZYV010001188.1:0-17899 GCA_038373885.1 Cheiracanthium punctorium
TTTCATCGCGTGCCCACCGACCGAGAGACCCTTTTTTGACGCAGCTGGCTGTGCCGCATTAGCCAGCATGTCGTCAAAAAAGGGTTCTCTCGATCGCCGTGTTCGACCCCTATTCCAAAAACCCTATTCTAAACGACCCTATTCTAAAGTTGTCCACAGACGAAACTATTGTTGAGAAAGTTATGAAATTTTGCGTAGGTCATAATAAAGGTATGGGAATTTGATGAGGGAATAAAAAAATAGTTAAAATATTCGCCAGCGGGGGGTGTTTTTTAATGAACTACTTACATCCATGGCCTCCCCGGTCCCCAGGCCTCAATCTATGCGACTTTTGGCTTTGGGGATATCAAAACTTGGGGAAGGTTTCGCAACATGTTCGTAACATATTTCCACGAATACAATGCACTCAACCGTGGAACAGGCTCTCTTACCATTCTAGATGGCAGCTAACAATGTTGATCATTGTTAGCTGCCATTTAACAATGCCGGCCGTTATGTTGAACATGATACGTTGCAATAATATTTGTAAATTGTTATGAAGGAATTGTCGGTGGTATAAAATAGGAACTGTCCATTGGCCGGTTAGAGGTCGCATAATAGTTTTTAGAATTCATGAGAACGCTGAAGTCCAAGAAAACGGAGAAGACATCCCAAGCAGCACGACTGTTTGGCAAACGATTGGCCAAACATCGATTTGATTGGGATTTGTTCGGTCATATTATAAGAATATCATAATAACATTGGCCCATCATCGCTTCCGATATTAAAATTTTGTCCTCAGAACGCGACATCGTCATCTGTTTGGCGCGACGTCGCCTTGCGATGCTAAATTTCCGACATCATAAGCAGATTTCGGAATTTGTTTGGTGCGATATCGACCGACGATCACTTAAAAACTGGCCGCTAATCGTTCAGGGTTTGACATCGGCCCAAATTCGCTTCGAAATTACTTAACAGATGGCGCTGCGGAATCTAGGACATTTTACTTCTTTTCAGTGGCAACGGGTGCGGCTCGGCCTGTGTTTACTGTTTACTACGGTGCTTTCTTCGAATTAGGGTAAGTTATTTCTTTTACTATTTTCTGATTTTTTTGTTTGTTGAAATATTGCTTTAATGATCCTATTGAAACAACTTAAAAAGTATCATTTGTTAGATCGAGACAGCTTTATCCTTTATAATGAAGTGTGGTTGATGCTCTGAGTACGCATTGTACCGCCATTTTAAGTAATTCAAAGTTATGGTAAATATTTCTATTTTAACAATGTTCGACCGTCATTAGAGCATTACACGTAACGTAAAATTCTGAGGGGGAAGTACAGTTGAGTATATTTAGCGTAAAGGAATTTACTTTCTAAGCTGTTCGATGAGGAAGATGCTTCATTAAAGCTGATCTTAGTATAATAGTTTAAAATATACAAATGACACCTTTTCTACTGTCATAATAGCGTTTGTGATGCCAGCTAAAAAAATGCATCATAAAATATGTTTGTTTATATTTTGGTTCAGTTAGCATATAACAACACTGTTTTAGTAGTAAAATTATTTATTTTCCACCACCATCAACCACTCTTTTCATTTAAAAAAATAAAAGAGTGGTCTATCCATATTCTATATCTAGCTTTACAAATTTTACATAATTGTGTGCAGTGGCGTATACAGGGGAGGGGGGGTTCAACGCCCTGCTCTTGTCAAAATTTTTTTGACAAAATGTCCATAAGTTTTGAATTTTTAACTTAAATATTACGCATTTTAATACAAAGTTATGTCTATAACCTCCCCACCCCCCACCCCTTGAAGGAAGTCTGCATACGCCACTGATTTTGTGCTACTTTGATTCCAAACTACTACAATAAGTAAAGAACTGATTGCTTAAACACAATGATTTCCTTACAAAGTGGCTGTTCAGGCAGATGGCTCTATCAGGACACAGGCTATTCCCATTCTTCAGTGCAGGGCCATACCCAGAAAAAAGTTTTTTTTTGGGGGGGGGCGACCAAATGGTGAAAAAGGCGAATTTTTCACAAAAACTTCATCATTATTATTTTGCTAACAAAATTTAAAATTTCAGAGGGGGAGACCAGACTCCCTGGTCCCCCCCCCCCTGGGCACAGCCTTGCTACAGTGTATATTTAAATTATTAAAATAATAACGTTTTAAAATTGTATGTTTAATTAGAGATCTAAAAACATGAAAACAAATTTAGGTATTACATATTATTGTGGCAGTCCGCCAAGACGAGTGATTTTTTTGCCAATAGAAGTGCTGGGCATATGAAATTACTAATGGTTTTGAATACGATTGGTAACAGTTTGGCAACTCATTTGATGGAAAAATAGTGTGGTGGGAATGACTGCCGGGATAATACATAAGTACCCAAATTTAATCCAAAACATCAGTATATTAAAAATTTCTGGCAAGCCCAAGTCCGAAGGCAATCTTGCATTACAGAGAGAGAGCCTGGGCGAGGTTTGGACTTGGGCTGAGCCTGCCCCAGCAGGGCTCGAAAATTGCCCCACATGCCCGGGGCATGTAATAATTAAAATCGGGCATGCATTTTTTTCCCTTACATGCCCGACCCGGCATGTAAAAATAACCAAATGAGTAACAGGCAAAATTAACAAATAGGGATCGACCGATAGTATCGGCAACCGATAGTATCGGCACCGATACCTCCTATTTTTTTAGGTATCGGTATCGGTTCTTTCGATTCTAAAAGTATCGGGAAAGTATCGGTTTCTGTTGCTTTCATCCATTTTCACCGATACTTTTCAACCGATACTTCGCTTTTCAGAAGAAAAACACGCAGGCGCACCACCATTCTAGAATCTTTATTTTGGTAATGAGATGAGAGGCGTCGTTGCATTGGCACATTTGTTTGCACGAGTGTTTTCGAACTGTGTTAATTCTAACTATCGCTTAATGAATGTCGTATCACCAAGTGTGGTCGAAATTATGGACCAAGAATCGTTATATGACAGTTTAACTGGACAATCGTCTATTCGTCTAAATTATTTTGAATTGGTGCTCAACACTAAATACACCACCTGCAAGGATTGCAAAAAACAAATGTCGAGAGGTAGGCTATAATGTTATCAGTTTTATAAACGTTTATTTTCTCACTGTGTGGACTCGAAAAAGAGTTAATTCATATATATACACGCACAAGTGAATCTCCCTATAACGAATTCGCTCGTTAAAAAATTCGCTCGAATTCCAGTTAAAAAATTCGCTATAGAGAAAATTTCGTTGTACAGAGATTAGAGCTTTTTGCAGTTATTTCAGCAAATATTACAAACATTTTAGTTAATTCGCTATTTAAAAGTATTAAATTATGACATTAAAAATAAATTGGTATTTATTATAAATTTGTTAAACTTACGGTTTCTTACTTTTCATTGTATAAATTAAATGTTCAAATGTAAGACAATCCACGAATTTCGAGAATAAAATATGTAATGCACTTACGTTTATTTTACTTCAAGATTCCGTTATTTTACATTGTTTTGCATTCTGGGATTTTAAATTTTCATAAAAATATTCACATTTAAAAGTCCGCTGAAAATAGAGTGAGGCACATTTTCTTCCATTTGGTTTTGAAAGTTTGAAGCATTAAAGTTTGATGTGGTTTTGGTCGTGAAGCGCAGGGCCTTGCGCATGGCCTTATGGGCAAATCGGGACTTTGCCCAGGGCCCCCAATTTTAAATGTTTTTCCTGAAACATTCTTTTTTATATAAAAATTTTATGAAAAATATAACAATTTTCATAATTAGGGGCCCCCAAATCTATCAATGCCCGGTGCCCCTGTTGAACATAATCGGGCGCTGGTGAGGTGTCTTCATTATCGGAGTCAGTTTCACTTTCCTGGCCTCCATTTTTATCAACTGTTACTCTTCCTCTAAGGGGTCTGTTCGAAAATTAAAATTTTCTTCAAAACTAACAAAAAGAATCAAAGGTAAATCTAAAATATTCGCTATCGGAAGATAAGCTCTTCGTTATATGAAGAATGTTTGTACTGTTATTTAAGCCTTAAAGTTACGTTTCCATGAAAAATTTCGTTTTAGGGTGAAATTCGTTGTAAGGGGACTTCGTTATAGAGAGATTCTACTGTATACATAGGCTTTTGATATCGTTGGAGAAAGTCTAGCTCTTGATATAGATTTTACGCTTAATAGACATGCTTTAAATTTTTATTTTAAAAAATGGTGCAAGGACCTCTGATTCGGCTTGGGTATGATATAGATATCAAAATTGATGGGGGAGAGGGTCCTTGACATCGTTTGATATTTCAGGGGATGATGACCTTTAAAATGTTAAAGCAGGTATAGGCAACCTTTGAAAAGTTGTGGACCAAACTTTAGGATGTTAGCGAAGTCGCGGGCCGTTGGGATTTATTTGGGATATTGAATGGTTTATACGGAGTTTTCAAATGTTCCGCGGGCCGGCCGTTGCCCATATGTGTGTTAAAGTGTAATATTTCAGCCTTCGAAATACGTTTGAGGAATTTGTTTCTATTTAGCTTATAGAACTTCAGATACAGACATTTTATTAGTCACAATCTAATGCAGTTTAAGTAATCTAAAAAATATTTTCATATGTGAAAGAATTATAATAAAAGAAAATCTAAATAAAACTTGCAAGCTTTGAAGTTGAATAAATTTCATGTGTTTACTTCTGTAAGCACAAAAACGAGGAATGAACCAAAAACAAAGACACATATAGTAAGAGCAAGCAGGAATCTGTTTTGGGTCTAATATGGAAACCTTTTATCTGGCTCATAGCAAAAATTAGGCGACAAAATAGAGGTTGAGAAAAATTGATTTAAATATTTGCACCAGTCGGCACTGGTAATGGATTCTCTTATTAATATATCCCTTTAACCCCCCCCCGTCTTTGTGTTCTATCAAACCTAAATGAGGGGCATCTACCTATAGGAGGGTGGCTTGGGCAGAGGACTTTTTAAAGGAGTCTAACGCATATTCACGTAACATCTGGAGAAAATCGCCCAAAACTTTAGACCACTAGATCGACAGTTACGCGAGGAGAAAGAATTCCGAATCTGCACACTAAGACGCTTCCCAGTGCTCAGCTTTTTATAAAGTCGGCCATTCGTCGGCATGATTGAATAAAAAAGAAAGACTAGAACTACTGTAAATTCACACTTCAGTGTATCCACTGCTTTTTCTTTTTAATGCTTTCTACTGGGATCAAATTTCATCATGCTGTTATTCATTTTAACGAGAACTACACTCTCGTTACAAAAACTGCCCAAAATACAGATGTAGGTTTAAATGACATTAAATTATGTAAAGTATCGGTATCGGTTAAGTATCGGTATCGGCCGATACCATAACTTAAAAGTATCGGTATCGGCTATTTCTGAAAATGGATTTATAGGTAAAGTATCGGTATCGGTCATCGGCAAAAATGTGGTATCGGTCGATCCCTATTAACAAATATTCAACTACTTATAGAAATAATGCTTTGTGCATCTTCCTGATAGATAGTATCAAGGGCAGTTCCAGAGTTGCAGTGTGGGAGGGGTAATGATATTTTACACTTTTATATAAACTCGGTGCCACAGAGAATTGGTGACTACCAGGGGGCGCACATTGGAGAGGGGACCTCTTTGACAGCACAATATGTTTCATATATGCAAATAAAATTAATAAATCATTAAATGTGAAATAAATGTTTTATTAATCATATAATTAATGAAGTATGTAAATACTGAAAATAACAACATTGCATCTTTGACCCCATCGATCAACATTATTGTTCCGAACCCCACTACAGATGAGATGGGCTCCAGCTCTGTAATTTGCGATTGTGAATTTCCTATGCAGAATTATTCAGAGCCTGATTATGACCAACAGGGGCCCCGGGCATTGATGAATTTGGGGGGCCCCATCTATGAAATTTGCTTTATTTTTCATAAAATTTTGATATAAAAAAGAATATTTCAGAACAACATATGATATTGGGGGCCCTTTCCAGCCGGGGGCCCTGGGCAAAGTCCCGATTTGCCCATGCGATAATAAGGTTCTGGAATTATTTTTCACTTCCGTTCACGTGCCGGTTGCCAAGCCCCAGCGACTGTCGCCAACCATCTTGCACAGTCGGCAAAGTCTTTTAACACATTAAAATTTCACATATATTCTACTAACAAAAACATTAAAACAAAATACACCATCCATATTTAACCAAAAAAAAGTCTGCAAATTCAGCAACAGGCAATTTGAAATGAGCAAACAGTGGACCGTTTTTAACTAAAAAAACTACAGTGGATTAAGCAACCTAGTTGTACAGATAATGTAAACTAGGCAAACACTGTCCCGTTTTCAACTCAAAAAAACATCAGTGGATTAAACAACTCAGTTGTACAGCTAATGTAAACTGGGCAAACACTGTCCCGTTTACAACTAAAAAAAGCATCAGTGAATTGAACAACCTAGTTGTACACCTCATAAGAAGGCAGTATGATTAGAATAGCACGTAAATAGCACTTACGGCAACATAAAAACATCAAATATCAATTTAAAATTCACATTAAAAACCTTAAACATTGCAAGTATTTGTTAAAAAAAGCACTTACCTTTATTTTTTTTAATTAACCGCTCAGAAATGTTTCTAATACACACCGGCTTATAATGTAACACCAGCATGCTTTCTTTTATTTAGTTTTATATTGACACTACATTTCTAACAAATACACACACTGGCTGATAATGTAAAACCAACATGCTTTCTTTTATTTAGCTTTATATTCATACCATATTTCTAACAAACACACACACACACACACATTCTTTTCATACAATAACATAACATATTTCATTTCTTTCCATCCATAACATGAAACAATTACGAATTCCCAGACTGACGAGATGATTCACGTTTCTTTATGGTTGTCAGTCAGAACTACCACCGGCAGGGTACTTCACTCCCACTGTGCATTGCTCACGACTGCGCCAGAACGATCACCAATTGAAACGTGTAAACAGCACCGGATACAGAATATAGCCCGAATAAGGCTGTTAAGCTATCAAATGTTTTTTTTTTATCCATAGCTTTTAGGCATTTAGCTAAAAGCTATGTGCCACATGGCTTTTAGCTAATGTAGGCATGTCACATGGCTTTTCTTTTGCATGTTTTCCTTCCTCACAATGAAGATGGCAATCAGAAAAGTTTCCAATTTAAAATTGGACAAGTAGCCTTGTACTACTCTTGAGGTAGTGTCACTTAATTTTGGAAATAAGGTTGCAAACCTTGCATGTTGCAATTCCATCTTCATATTCTAACCAATCAAAATCTTGCAGCCAAGACAGTTGAAATTTCCTTTTTCCTAAATTTTTATGCTCAATTTCAGTTTTATTTTCATTTGTGCTCATTTTAAAATTTTCATGCACCTCCATCATATTTTGACTTTGTTGTATATCCGAAGCTTTGTTGTATATCCAGTCCATCTGCCTTTTTATGATCAAGTTTATCTGAAATAAAAAATCCCTCTATTTTCTTTTGCTTACACAACAGTGAATTCTGTTTGATACTTCTCTTCATTTTAATTTTCTTGATTATAAGACTTCAGAGAAAAATTCTAACTAAAGCCACTTGCTTGACTGAAAAAAAAAAAAAAACATAACGCTCGCAACACAGTAAACTGCACATATTTATAGGCTAATCTCCGTCAACCATGCTGTCAACTAAATATGTGAGTGGAAGTAGAAGTATTTCTGAAGAAATTACAACCTCTGCAAATCGCCATGCAGCGAAACACTTGCATACGGAGATTGAATGAATTTGCGAGTGGAAGGGTCAGTTATAGAGAGTTAAGTAAATGAGTGTTATGGGGAAGAAAGAGAAGGAAAAATGAATAGGCTTGTAGCGTGTGACGTCACACTTAATCTTGGTAGGCATATTCTGCGGGACATCTAGTAGGGGCAAGTAACTAATAGGCTTAACTCTACGTGACATCACTGAGCTATTTCTTAGAACTACCCTGAGCATCTTGTGATCCTGAGATAGCTTTAGCTTGCAATTCAAGGTGAGTGAGATGAGATCTCGATCCACTGACTTGGTGGGGATTCAGTTTGGTAAACATTACCGTGACGTATGGGAGGGAGAAAAACCGTAAAAATGCGCTTAATTAAAAAAACATAAGTGCTTGGGATGACAGTATTTTCTTTTCCAGTCAGGAAAATCTAGTCGCCAAAAGATTTTTTGTAGTCGCCCAGGTGAGTGGGCTCATGGTGTTTGTTGGACCCTGATTATGGGCCTATGGAATATAAATCATTTAAAGTGAGCTAGCATATCTAAATAGTGCATTTGAGTAAGTTTAAATTGGGGATGTATATCATAGGTCACCGTTACACAACCTGTATAGATTTTGTTGTGTATAAGACTAGTAGTTTTCTACGGGGCAAATATTAGTTTTTTTTTCCTTTTTTGGGCTATAGTCAGAAATTCTTGAAAGTCTGCTAGTATGGTGCATCTGATGTAATTCAAATTGGGTAACATCGTGGTCTTATGACATGACTTACATAGATTTTGATGTGTGTAGAGCCGATAGTTTGTTCACAGGGTTGTAAAATGTAATTCTTATTTATTATAGCCTAAGGAAGTGAGCTAGTATCTATATAGTGCATTCGATTGAGCTCATATTAGGTATGCATATTATAGGTCTCTGTTTTACATACTGCATAAAGTTTAGTAAGTGTATAACTTACAGTTTTTTACAGGACTACAAAAAAGCGTTCTTATACATTACAGCACTCAAACCATGGTCACCAGGGTGAGTGATCACCCATGGTGCTCTAGTGCCTTAACACTGCATCCGATTGAGTTAAATGAAATTTATTTAAATGCTTGGTAAAGATAAAGTGGTCGGAAAGTCAAATGGAGTCACTCAAGATATTTTTTCTTTTATTCAAAACATTGTAAATAGAAAATGGAACAAGAAAGAGTTGATTCCTATTTTAACACCCCCACTCTTGCCAACCTAAAAAATTGCCTCACTTTGGCAAGCTTTGCAGTCATGGGTCTCTAAGAGTTATGTATGAGTTTCAACGCTCTCCCAAAAGAACTAGATGAAAATGAAAGTGAACAAATTACTGATGAACGCACCCGTTAAGGAATTTGAAGACAATTATTAAAACTAGATTAATTGGCAACCCAAAATAAATGAATAAGTAATGGAATGCTGTACTTACAGGTTGTTCCAAATCGCCATTTAATTCAAAATTATGGTTACCACATAAATACTGTAGAAGAACCAAAATCCACACAGCTTGGTTCCAGACCTTGTGCAGATCTTAGAATTTTGCGGATTTTGGGTCATAATAGGAAATTTATTCTATTTCCACCCCCCCCCCTCAGAAAATAATAGAAAAAAATATACAATAGAGATCAAGGGGAGCAAATCATGTTACTTATAATTAGAATCATAATATAAAAATACAGAGGATTAATGGAATATACAAAATTATGAGATTATAGTACAACTTATTTAAACATGTATATTCAACAGTTTAGGACTGGGATGTTCTAATTATAGTTGTTTTTTTCAATTATTTCCTGTTTGTAACACAGCTTTGTTGCTCTACAAATCTGAGATATTTCTTTCTCACAGCCTAACCTTCATTAAATGTTAATTTATCAACTTTTTGATCATCCTCACTTGTTACTGTGTCAGAGTCTGCGTCATGTGGTCATAATTCAGTGTCAATTATGTCACTGTCAGTCATTTGACAGTTATCAATGTTAAGATTAGAGCTCACAGACTCCTAAAAAATTTTTTTCAAGTGGAAATAGCTTATTTAGTTTTACTTTCTGGTTATACTGTAGTTTTCTGAACTTGCAGCTGGCAGGGCAGATTTCTTTGTTTACATTGAACAGACAGTGCGGATTTTACAGCCCGGCGTATTTTGGGTCTTCTACTGTAGAAAAAAAAATCGCTGTGGTAACTGCATATGTTTAATTATCATCACCTTGGCGAGAGTCCAGGCGTTAATGTAGAAATCAACCCAAGAAAGACAAACACGGCACAATCATGGATTATGATGCCCATTCCAAATAGTATTTAAAATGGTGAAGTACAGTTGGAATATGCTTGGCAGAAATTTTAAAACAGTTTTAGTCGGCAATTTTTAGATGGATTTCGATTCTAAAGATGTGTTTTATGGAATAAGGTAGAAAAATACGGCACTATCATGAATAATGATACATTATTCATCATTCCATTAACCCTAATTTCTAAGTTAATGGAATAAGGAACAAAAATAGGGACGACCCATAAATAACATATGATACGCTTTTAATATATAGCACTTTAATGCGTATTTAAAATTTGAAAGTGTTTCTGATTTTCTTTTTTTTTTTTTTTGGCTTTAACCAGAATTTTGCTGAACTGACTTATCTCCAATCCTATTTTTATGCAGGTTAAGATGAAGTCTTCTGTAATAATTAGTTTCACACTTGTACATATGTTTTTGCATTTGCTTTCATTATTTTTCCATGGTGCTTAAGTTTTGTTTTAATTGTTTTTATGGATGAAGCTCGGCCTGTTATTGTTTGGTAGATGTTGTGGAGATGATTGCCACCCCTCCCCCCACCCTTCTGATAAAAAAGGAAAGACGAAATTAAGGTAAGTGCTTTTGTTTATCAAGTAATGTACAAATCTTGTAGTTGACGTGAGATTATGTATAAGTAACAAGTGATTTTACCATTGGAGCAACACATTGAGTCACACAAAAAGAGAAATTCATAGAAGTAGGCTGTAGAGCTTTTTGTTCTGGGAAAACACAAACAAATTTTAAAGCAAATAGATTTTATTATGGAATAATCAGGGGGTTTCACTGTACTATACTAGTGCTAAATTAGAACTTATAACTTTTTTTAAGATAAAACATCCTTAATCATTTAATTCAAATGATTGTCACAAAAAGCCCCCATTTGAAATTTTTTTTTCCCCCTTGCGCTGGGCAAAATTATAACAACCCTGCCTTATCCACTACCTCAGCCCTATTAGGATGCCCCATGGCATCCTAAGCCCTACCAAAATTCAGTCACTGAAATTAAAATATAGGCAAAATCTTATGCATGTATATTAAGAAACATAGTATCCCGGATTTGCATTATGCTTAAATTTTACTTGATAACTTCATCAGCTTACATCATTTCTTCAAAGTAAATCAAGCTTATTGATGGTTGAAGTTTTATTCATCATAACATGCATGGTGTTCAAATACCGTATTTACACATGTATAACGCGCACCCTATACTTAACAAGAAAAAATCGAGAAATTTTGTTACCTCGTATATAACGCGCACCATAAATTTGACATTCAAAAGACTTTGTAGATTCGTAACCTAAGCATTCCATTCAAAATTATTAGTCCAGCTTTCCAAATACCTAAACTATCAGCATTTACTTTCTCTTTTTGTCAGTTTTGGACTGGGCATTACGCTCGTCACTTAGCTTAAAGAAAAAGATAAAGAGGAATGATCCTGGATTTTCTTCCCCCATTCAAAAATGGACCAACCCAACCCGGTCTCCCAGCGTTATGGAACAAATCACAGCAGTTGGTGGGTCACGTGTTGGTTGCAAAATAATGTCACACAAATATTGTCCATTCCTTCTTATTTGTGAGAGTCTTTTGACAGCGTGGGAGTAAGATGGTAAAGCGAACTAGTTATGCTGCAGCATTTAAGTTGAAAGTAGTTCAGTAATTACCTAAGGGTTGGAGAAGAAAATGGTAACCATGTTTCAAGTCAGAAATTCGGTGTTGGCGAGTCAAACGTGTGAGAGTGATATTGAAGAAAAACTGAAGAAAGCACCATCTAAAAAATGTGCTTTTGGGGGGGGGGAAGTCATGTAAATATCCGCAAGTGGAGCAGCAGCTTTTGAATTATGTAATGGATCTGCGGCATTTGGGATACTCAGTCTCAGTAGAAATGTTGATGTTCGAGGCCTGTAAAATAGCTAAGAAAATGAATATTCCAAGAGAAGACATCAAGGGGAGCCATGGCTGAGTGCAACGCTTTATGATCTGTAACAGTCTATCAGGAGAAGAACGACGCTGTCACAAAAGCTGACGGAAGAATACGAAGAACAGCGTACCAAATTCTCCCAATACATTATAAGGCTGCGAAAACAAAAGGGATATCAGATGTCATAAATTGGCAATGCAGATCAGACTCCATTGTGGTTTGACATGCCAGAAGCCACAACTGTTCATCCTGTTGGAGACAGAAGCATTGAAATGCGCACAACAGGAGCAGACAAGCAATGATGCACCATTATGCTGTCCATTACGGCTGACACCGTATGTGATTTAAAAGAAAAACTATCCCTAAGGTATCTTTTCCAGTCGGGATAATTGTAAGAGTCCAGGAAAAAGGGTTGGATGACAGAGGAGCTCATGAAAGACTGGATTAAAGTTGTGTGGGAACGTTGGGCTGTTGCTTTACGTCGGCCATCAATGCTGATTCTGGACAGCTTCCGTGGACACAGGACCTGTGAAATAAAAGCGCAAATTCGTCACTCAAGTGATTTAGTCATGATACCTGGTGGGATGACGAAAGTACTGCAGTCCTTAGATGCTGTCATCTACCGATCATTTAAGGTTGCATTTCGGCATGCCTACAATTGTTGGATGACAACAACAGATCACAAATTCACTCCAAGTGGGAGAATGAAGCGTGCTTCTCTCGCAACCATATGTGAATGGATATTTGAAGCTTGGAATTGCATCTCAGCTGATAAGAAAGAGCTTCAAAGTGACTGGAATTTCCAATCGGATGGATGGAACAGAAGACGATATGATATACGAGGACATTGACTGTGCCAGTGATGACGAGGACTGTGACCAGAGCAAGGTAGCACCAATAAGGATTGCTAGTTATATTAATGTAATGTTTCTAGCACTGTTGTATGAAAGAAGTATTAGGAGGGGAAAATATATGTAGCAAAAAATGGCTTCTATTAAGTAAGATTTTTCCAGTTTTATTTTCTTCTTTGAGTACTTTTTTTGATTCAAACCTATATCGTGTGATTATATGCAGCAATGAAAAATTATTCCAAATATGACGCGCACACAGAGAGTTTTTGCCCTAAATTTTTGGGGAAAAAAAAAAAAAAAGTGTGCGTTATACACGAGTAAATACGGTAACAAGAAAAATATCATTTTATTATACAAAGGTAAACTGTTAAAGGTAAGCTTAGGTTTCTCACGTGTTAATAAGTAATTAGTTTTCCAAATTTTCTTCACTAAACACAACATGGATAAATTGTCATTACTTTCAAATAGATAAAAACTAATAGAGCATTTAATTTTAAATAAATTTTTATAAAAAATTAACTTCCTTAAATACACTTATTATTTTTGTTAAGAAATTAAAGAATTTATTTTTTTTATTTTATGAACTACTTGTGTGCACTTGGTGTTAATGGATTATTTCATGTAATTTAATTAATGTTCTAAAATTACTATTTTTTTTTGGGGGGGGGGGAGGGCAACTAAATTATGTCTGATTGCCGGCTGGAGTTTTTGCAATTTGACTGAAATTATATACCTCCTTTTGACTGAAACCTTTTAAGATACTACTGCATCTGAAAGTACTTAATGTTTTATTCTTGTTTATCTTAAATGTGACATTTCTGAGATTCTGATGTTTTATAAATTCTAAATTGTACATTGTTTTTTTTTTTTGTTTTTTTTTCTTCTTCCCAGTTTCTGGTTATCAACTTTCATCCAGAGAACAACGAACAAGTAGTAGATGGAAAATAATGGAAAGAGGGAAAAAACATTGCATATATATTTATTTATTTCATGAAATACTGATTTATTTTGTATGTAATAAAGAATGTTAATAAACTTTTTTATTTTTAATTATGTTTTACCTTGAATATCATTAAAATCTGTGTCATTAATCTTTTTTATTGAGAAAACTATGAATGGGGTTTTAAAAACATGTTTTGTGATTAGCAACAGTTCATAAAAATTTAATGATAAATGCTTTTGAAGAAGATGGTAAGTATAAATTTTTGATTGGAGGGTACTTAATAATCAAGTCTTTCACCACTACAAATGCCTGAACTACTGGCCATTTCATAATGGAGGCACCAGTTTAAGTGTAAAAATTTTTGGGGGGGGGGTGTAACAGTCGTGAAATATTTTTCATAGGTTTAATAAGCATTCATTCGACAAAATGAAAACCTACTGCAGGAGAAGCTGCCATTTTAAAGGTTCCAAGAAAAAAGTACAATAAAACTTTATAATATGAAGTAACTGATCAACTCTCAACTTTGTATAAGTTAACCTGGGACTGCAAATATGTCAGTTTAGAGTATAAAAATAGTACTTAGTGCATGAAAAAGAAAAGAAAAGGAACCCTCTACTTGGAGAATAATTATTTATTTAAATCTGTTTTTCCATATGGTACCGACTCCACCTTTTTTTACCTAATTTAAGTTACATACAGATTGCATAAGTTACATATATTTTTATTTTTTACACTTGATCAGCTTAAAATTAGTGTGAGTGTAGGCAGAGTTTTATATAGGAGCATTTTTTTAAACCTACTATGTAACAGTATGCAGAAAGGGGGATGAATATCAGTGATGCCATTTTCTATACATTTTTGTGTTTATGCCCACAAGTAATTAATAAAAAGTAACATTTTAAATGTTTGTTTTAAAGTATGAGGATGTTACTTCATTATACACAGGCATAGCCATAATTTTTTTTTTTGGGAGGGGGGGATTGATATTGCATATTCAAAGAATAATTTAACTAATTTTCTTATTTAGAAAAATCTTAAGATAATATAGCAAATTACATTATTAAAATCGTAAACCAAAGTTATTTAGTAAATAAAAAAGGCGAATTGATGAGATTTGAAAATTGTTTAAGTCGAGGTACTACTGTATATACACACACATTTATATATTTTATTTATTTCTTGAGTGTGTTTTAAACTGGGTATTTATACAAAATCAAAATAGGAAATTTTGCCTTGCACTCAAATACTTTTTTTAAGTGAGTGTAAATATCTGAGAGCTCATACTAAGTAAAGTGAAAATATGTAGGGGGGGGGGCAGAAATACATATCCTGATATTTTAACTGCCCCCTCCCCTTCTGGCAGTGCCACTTTTTATTAAAGGTGACAATATATACATATATATAAAGTACTATTTGTCAGATTGAAAAATAAAATACCTAGAATAATAAAATTACCTTTAGAGCGAATAATTTATATATATATATACAATAGAAACTGGGGTATAAAGGCTGGGATTGCTTGGGTTAACATTTGGCGATTGGTCGGCCGTCGATAATAACCGTTTGGCAACTGATCGACGGTCGATAGTAACTGTTTGGCGATTGGTCGACCGGCGATGAAAGTCATTGATATCTGTTTGGCGACTGTTCGACCGGCGATGAAAGCCATTGGTATCTCTTTGGCGACTGTTCGACCGACGATGAAAGTTATTGGTATCTGTTTGGCGATTGTTCGACCGACGATGAAAGTCTTTGGTATCTGTTTGGCGACTGTTCGACCGACGATGAAAGTCTGGTATCTGTTTGGCGACTGTTCGACCGACGATGAAAGTCTTTGGTATCTGTTTGGCGACTGTTCGACCGACAATCAAATCCATATTGGCGCCAGAAGATTGGCCAATCTTCACCCGATGAGACATGCCCAATCAATCGCCCATATCGCCGGCGATGTTGGCCCCATGTCAACTTCCTCGGTGAGCGATGTTTGGCCAAAGTTTGGCCACTGATGAATTGCTGCTTGGGATCAATACTGTTCAGGTCACATTTTACTGACGTTGAAAGCAAAAATAGTTTCAAAATACGTACTATGCTGTACATCGCTTTACAGAACTTACGCTAATTACATCAGGTTCTCTCTAACTGTTCGCATAGCCGGATATCCGTAATAACCAAACACAACCTCTTCGAGCGGAGAAATATGTAGAAGAGTGTTAAAAACTTTTTCAATTTGGCCAGTTTTTGACAGCCTGGCGAGAAAAAGATAAGCCACTCATTACCCACTGCGCACGTGACTTAAAGGGGTCGGTAGGCGCAATAAATATAAAACATTTGAAATTAACCGTATAAAATCATATCGCCAAGGCACAAGTGCCAGAATTCGGCAAACACCATACCGAAAGGCTACAACCTTGTAGAACCAAACAGCATCAGACTGAAAGGAACCCCAGAATTTACATTTCTTATGCTAACCCAAATTTGATTTAGAAGAGGAATATCCCGAAATCGCAGACACACCGTCGCGCAAAAGTAATAATATTTTATCAATCAGAAAAGCAAAGTGCAGAGAGATTAAAATTGAATACAGTATATTTGAATTAGGAAAACGAAACAAAAGAAAATTATTTTAGAACCGAAAAATATGTGATCTGCATCACAACTATCATAAATGTACGCCATTTGTGCAATTTATTACAAAAACGCCATCTGGTGGCGAACATTTAAACTAGTTTTTTTTTATTCACTCAAATTCCCATACTTTCATTATGTCCTACACGAAATTTTATCACTTTCTCAACAATAGTTTCGCCTGCAGACAACTTTAAATTAGGGTCGTTTAATTTCGGACAATCTGTATGTGTGATCTGGTAAAAGACGTGATGTCATTTCTTCTCTCCCTGTCTCTTATAGCTCGCGTAAAAAAATTATATTGTAAAATCACAAATACCTAATAGCTGCATTTCTTTAGAAAAAAATATCATGAAATGCCATAGTCTTTCAGGCATGTAATTACAAACCTTTCTGCGAACGATATTTCTAATTAAATTCAATTTTCTGTAGAAGAAACATTTTACGCGATTTTTAGTTTTAAGATGACATGAATATTTTATTTTACTCCGGTAAATCAATAGTGACAAAACATTCACTCAAAGTGAGTTCCATAGGTCTCTTAAAAATAAAATAAAATAATTCTGAGGATATAAGCATTCAATTAAAATAATTTGACCCAAGGATGTTTTGTGAATGTCTTATTGGACAGATAATATTCTTCAGCGTATTATTTTAGGAATTTAGTACACATTTAAAACGAAAGCACTTTAGCGATAAAAAGGACACAATGACACAAAATACACCACCTGACCGCTTCGTGTATATTTCCGAAAATATCAAGAATGTAGCTAAATATTCAAAACCTACCCAATTGAATCGATGTTTTCTATTCGGAAAAAAGTAATTCTTTTCTGCCTAGTACATACATGAAGAAATGAAATCAAAAAAATAAAAATTAGAAACTTAAATAATTACAGCTATCTATTTATATTGTTTCGAAATGAAAAATAGTTCAATAACCCATTTCCTGGTTCATTTTAGCGAGACGAGCAAACACATCGTGCATTTTAAACGGTAGAAACTAAAATCCTAATACATTAGTTCCAGTAACTAAAAGTCTTCAATCCACTGAAACTAAGGCTCTCGGAATGAAAAAAAAATTACTTTAATTGCGTGTTTTGAAATGAACACAATATCCGGCAGGGAAGAATTGTGCGAACTGCAAAAGAAAAGAAAGGTACCTAGGGTTGCGCTCTGCTACAAGTTTTAAACGATCAGGAAATGAGAAATCGCTGTCCTTTTGCTTGGATTTCATTTGGAATCGGGAAGGGAAAATGTACTCCAGTGAACATTTGTTTCCGTAGCAAGGAAATCACACACTTCTAAGTGAGAGGGAAGGAGAGAGAATTTTAATAAATACATTTTTCAAGTTTCCAACAAAGTTTAAATGAAAAATCTACATCGAAATCTACAATGCATGTTTTTTCTGCATTGCCGACCCTCCATGTTCTCATTGTTGTAAGTAGCGATGCATTGCTGTGAATTTCATATACAGGGTATCTCGGAATTTCTA
>JAWZYV010001190.1:0-24576 GCA_038373885.1 Cheiracanthium punctorium
TCACTATATTATCACTTTTCTTTGGTTAATAATTAATGTAATTTACCTCCACCCAGAACGTTTTAGTAATTTAAGAGCTTTCTAGTTAAAAAAAATTTAAATAACCACTGTGTAATTTCTTACTTTTGGGGGGCTGTTAATTATTTATTTTGTTGTGGCAGTGTAAAGTTTTCCCTTTTGTTTACTTTTTTTGTGATTAAATTTTCTCTTCACCGGCCGTTTTTTTTTTTTGCCTTCAGGATGTTTAAAATTAATGTTCACCTTTTAATTGCCGTTCTGTGGGTAATCAGCACTTTGAAATATAGTGGCTATACTTCATATCTCCCTTTTCATTAATGTTGTTTTGATGGGATTTTTTTTAATTTTAAATTAATTTTCGTAACTTCCCGTAATCCTGCTTTTCCTTTTTTTTTTATTACTTTATTTCTCCGGTTAGGCATCTTCCTGTGAATTTTCAATAATTTTTTTTCATCTTTTAAGTTTTGCTTACAATTTCATGCTATTGCATCATTTTCTGTGCCTGTTGCATCAGATCTCAGAAAGGACGCTATCTTTCCCGCGCTTTTCCTCCAAAATTGTTCTAGAAGCTTCTTGTTCCCCCCTCTTCCGGTCCAGATCGGACTATCCCGGAATGACTTTTAGGTGCACTCTCTGCTCTGATTGGCTGTGGGTAGCGGTTCCGGAGTGAGGAGGAAAGGCAAGCGCACGATTTTTGGGCAGTTACGCTTGGAGATGCCAACGAGGTAGGTGCGTCTTGTGGCTCTAGGAGCAAAACTTCGTGACTTGATAACCCCAAGCCTGGGTGACCAAGACAGACGCAGATAATGTTGCCTTAAGCAACAAGTTTCTACAAAAAAAAAAAAAAAAAACTACAATGGATCCTGCTTAATTATTAGATTTTTTGGGTGAAGGAGCACCCCAACGCCAGCCCAGTCCTGCCTAATGCCACATCTGAGATGAAGATCGGCTAGATATTACCACCAGTGTGCCCCGCCGATGTAGATGCTGAATTAGTGAGATTGCCTCCCGCTACCCCCGGAGCAGGAGTTATCATCAAGCCTAAATTTCGGAGCATGGATTTGCCGTTCCGGCACTTGTGCTGACGTCACTTCTAGATGCCATCCTGATCCCAAGCCACCGATAGTTTCTGCGCGCCTGCAAATGGTGAGAATTTTCCATTTTTTATTGCATTTTGGCAAGCATCCCGGCCGTCATCTTCAACCACATGGGACTGTCGCTGGGGCGATCCACAGGAGTCAAAGATGACTGACAAACACGGAGGAGAGCGGTGCTGACGTGGGCGTGCTACCGCGTCATTTTTTTTTTTCCCCTTTAAAATTTTTTTCTTAAATGTACCCCCCCCCCTTTTTTTCCTTTTACATGTGTTAGGTGTCATTTTGTTTTTTTTCTTTTGAGCCTATATTTTTTTGTTTTGTTTAAACTTCTTTTGACCATCGGTCTTCCTGTAAAATTATAAAATAGGGATTGAATATATTTAGTTGAAATGTACCATTCTGTAAAGAGTTAATTCCCATACAAGAGTAGCATCTAAGCTAAAATTTTGTGAATTTCAAGCAAAACATGATTTTCCACTGAATTTAAATTTTGGTTTGCAACCATGGGTACCCAGGGGTTTTAAAATTTTTTTTTTTTACCAACATCTATGAGTGCTACCTGATCACTTTTGCAGCACTGGAGCAGGTGTTAAATTGATCAAAATCTTTTGTAATTGTTTTAATTAAGCTGTGAGTTGTGCCATAGAAATGTGTGTAAATTTTCACCTTTTATTTCACGGTTCATTGTCAATTGCTGCTGAGTCTTGCTTAAATTCTTAAAGTGTTCATTGTGCTGCATATTAAGTTTAAATATTTTTTTTTTTTTTACTTGATCTAATATGTTAATTGGTTAAATAAAATGTTTCAATCCCATCCTTTTGGTTCCCTTTGCTTTGACAACGATCAACACTAAGGGCGGCAAGAGAAAAATCCTGGGTTATTGTCATCATTCAAAACAACGCATTACTGATTTGTTATCCTTGTTAGCTGTGAAATTGAATAGTGGTGTTCCAAATAGGAACAACACTACAAAATGGTGCCGTGAAGGCCCTTGCCCTTTTACCCTTGTGTGTGTTGTCGAAGTAAACCGAACTAAAATTTTGACATTCATAAATGTACTTTTCAATATCTTCTAAAATTTTGCAGTGAGTGTTAGGAATATTTTTTTAAGTCATGCCAAATTCGAGTGGTAACAGTGGCAATGCCACTGCCTTTCCAAATCCCTCTTTCATTAGTATGTTACCTAATTTAAATGGTAACAATGTCACATCCTTTTTTGATTACCTGGTGCAGATAGCACCGTTGGCGTCGTGGACTGACGCACAGTCCATCGCAGTGGCGAAATTGAAACTTGAGGGCTCAGCTCTTCAATTCTATGCCTCCACTTTGAAAGAGGTTACTTTTGAGTCCCTGCAGGAATTTAGGGCACGTTTTGAGGGCCATTTTGCAGAGTCAAGTGACGTAGCTCAAGAAATAGCGAACCTTACAAACTGCAAACAAAATTTAAACGAAACTGTAAGGGACTTTGCTACCAGGCTAGAGGGTATCGCGCAAAAGGCTCTTAAGTCTTCAGCTGGGGAAGAAATTCCAAAACGTTTTAGTGACAACATGCTACTCTCGCAATTCAAGGCAGGGTTAGCCGCAAACATTCGTGCTCAAGTAGTGATAGCGGACCCAAAAACATTTCAGGAGGCCACCGAATTGGCCAAACGTGTTGAGCGGGCACTTCAATCTTATGCCTCGGACATCAATGTAGTTAGTGCACGACCTACCACTAGCGACAGTGAGTTAGCGCAGATTTTTCGATCCACTACGGAGCAGTATACGAAATCATTGGAGCTTTTGACGAAACAAATGGAAGAAATGAAGGTGCAAATTGCATCATTACAGGGCCAACGGAATTCTTTGCCACATAGGTCTTATGCTCCACAATCTCAGCGTTCACTTGTCTGCTATTATTGCAGAAAAGTGGGTCATATTAGTCGGGTCTGTAGAAAAAAGGAGCGAGATATGGCAGCACAAGCTTCTGCTAATGCAAATCAGAGCCCGTCTACTTCAAATCAAGGGCAAGCTCAGAGTACAAGTGATGAATCCAGTAGGCACCCAAACTAATTGAGGGGGGAGTTTGTACCGGATTGCAACACTCCATGAGTCCCCGTGTAGATCCATTCATTGATATGTCCCTTTTGCCAGCTAATTTACCTATAATTTGTGTCAAAATTGAAGATATTTCACTTCGTGCTCTCATAGACAGTAGAGCTGCAGTAAATGTAATTTCCAGCCATGTAGCTGATGTTTTGAAAGATGCTAAGGAATTAAATTGTCCAAATTTTCAACTTAGAGCTCTAACCGGTGTAGATATCAATACTGAAAAATTAATCGCTACCAATTTATTTATTTCTGATAAGTCTTTTGATTGTAAATTTTTAGTTGCTCGTGGTATTTTATCTCCAAATTTTGATCTTATAATTGGATTAGACTCTTTAGTAAAAGCTGGCTTTACTTTAAATTGTCTTGACTGTCTCTTAAGTAACAAGGATGTGTGTGTCAGCTGGCGGCATGAGCAGCCTGAAAATACTCAGTTAGCTGTCCCAGTGATGAGTACTGAACCTTGTCAAGTGTCCTCTCCTTCTCTTTTCGGAAGCCTACCAATAAGAGTTACTGTGCCGCCTTTTTCTCAAAAACTTTTTCATGTAAATGTAAATAATGTTGACTCTTCGTTTATTGGCCAAGACATTTTGTTAGAACCTAATCCTAATTTAAATTTCGATTCGTATTTAATTGCTAACGCTGTTTCTAAAATTTCTCAAGATCTCCAATGCTTGGTTCAGGTCATTAATTTTACTTCCGAATCAATTCAATTAAATAAAAATATGAAGCTTGTCTACGTAACTCCTGTAAAAATTGAAAGTCCTGATGAAATTGTTAATGATTTTGAGGGACAAGAAGAGAAGGAAGATGATTTTAGCCTATGGGCAAAAGATATTGACTTAACCCACCTTGACGATCAGCAGCATGAGACCCTTAAATCTTTGCTTATTAAATATAAATCTGTTTTTTCTCTTACTCCTTCTGACTTAGGCGCTTGCTCAATAATTAAACACCGCATTCATTTAACCGATGACGTTCCTGTAAGATCAAAACCTTATCGTGTCCCATACCATCTTAAGCCGGAAATGCGTAAACAAATTCAGACACTGTTGGATGCTGGTATAATTGAACCCTCTACGAGTAGTTATGCTGCCCCAGTGCTTCTTGTCAAGAAACCGGATGGTTCTTTTCGCCTTGTTGCTGACCTCCAAAAGTTAAACGCCAAGACCATCCCCGATAACTTTCCTCTGCCTAATCTTCAAGAAATGATTGATTTCCTGTCAGGTGCTAAGTTCTTTTCTTCACTTGATCTCACCTCGGGTTTCCATCAGATGCTCATGCATCCTGATGATGCACACTTAACGGGTCTTGCCACTGAGGAAGGTCTTTTCCACTTTTGCCGGATGCCTTTTGGTTTGCGCAATGCGAGTAGCAGTTTTCAAAGACTCATGTCAGTGGTGTTGTCCAGTCTCTCCGACTTTCAAATAGGAGTGTACATAGATGATGTAGTTGTGGCATCAGAGTCATTTGAGGAACATGTTCACAGATTAGAATTAGTTTTTGAACGATTAAAACAATCCAATCTGAAGCTCAAACCTAAGAAATGTACTTTAGCAAAAGATGAAATAACTTATTTAGGCCATCGTGTAACACAAGGTAAGGTTATGCCTGATCCAAAAAATTTAGACACTATTTTAAAAGCAAATGTTCCTCGTACTAAAAAGCAAGTTCGATCTTTTCTTGGTTTAACAGGTTTTAACAGAAAGTTTATTCCTAATTATTCGAATATTGCATTGCCTCTTACTAATTTGACGAAGGATACTTGTAAGTTTGCATGGGGAGATCTTGAACAGGATGCCTTTGATCGTTTAAAACTTGCTTTAACCCAGTCTCCTTGTTTGGCCTTGCCTAATTTTTCCAAACCGTTTTCGATCTGCACTGATGCTAGCAAATACGCGATGGGTGTGGTCTTAGTGCAAGAAGATGATTCGGGGTTTCAACATCCTGTTTGTTTTGCCTCAAAAAAGTTTTCTCCTGCCGAGGTTAATTATTCCGTTGTGGAAAAGGAGGCTCTTGCTGTTGTTTTTGGCATAACACATTTTAAACAGTACCTCTACGGTTCTCATTTCACTGTATATTGTGACCAGCAATCTCTTTCTCAGTTGTTTAAATTAAAAGATCCCACTTCACGTATTGCTCGTTGGATTATGTCCCTGCAACAATATGATTATAAAATTATTCACAAGCCTGGTCGTCTTAACTTAATGGCAGATTTTCTTTCGCGTGAAGTTAATACTCTTAATTCCGAACCTTTTTCTTTTCAAATTCCTAAGTTTCCTCTACAAGATATCATTCGGCTTCAAAAATCTGACCCCTTTTGTCAAAAGATTGCTGCTTGCCTCAATAATGAGTCTCCTTATATTCAAAGATCCAATAAATTTTTCTTTCAGCAAAATGCTATTGTTTGACAGCCTTTAAATAGTAATTCGGAGAACGTTCGTTTAGTTGTGCCTCACACCCTCATGCAAGAAGTATTGCATTTATGTCATGACAACAAAACTGTTGCCCATGCTGGCCTGTCTCGTACCTTACACCGTGTACGTCAAAGTTTTTTTTTGGGTAGGTCTCTACAACAACGTAAAAAAGTATGTTTTATCTTGTAAGTCATGTTTGGAAAGAAGGGGTTACCACAAAAATCAAAAGGCTCCTGTGCAAGAGATTCCTGTTGTTGATCGCCAATTTCAGAAATGTGCAATTGATGCAGTGGGTCCTTTTTTGACTTCTAGAAATGGCAATAAATGGCTCCTGGTAATCTCTGACTATTTTACAAGATATCCCGAAGCTTATCCTGTCCCTGATATTCAAAGTTCAACAGTTGTAAAAGTTTTAATTGATTTTATTTCACGTCACGGAATAATGGAAGTGTTATATTCAGATAGGAGTTCAAATTTTATTTCTAAGGCTATGGCGGAGGTGTATGACATCTTGGGTATTAAAAAACAACACACTGTGGCTTATAATCCACAAGGAAATGGTTTAGTGGAGAGGTTGAACAAATGTCTGATTGATTCGTTAAGTCATCTAGTACTCGAATCTCAAGAAGATTGGTGTGAACAGGTTCCCTTAGCTCTCTTAACTTTTCGTACTGCCTACCACCGCACCATCAAGGAATCTCCTGCTTTTCTAACTTATGGTAGAGATCTGTTGATGCCATATGATCTGGTGTTCTCTTCGAAATTCAGATCATATGCTGATACTAGATCCTACGCTCAGGAGATAGTCACCAATCTTTAACGTACCTTCTCTATCGTCAAGACCAACCTAGAAAAGGCTTCGTATGCTCAGGCTCATCCTCCTACCTCTAACTTTTACTTTAAAAACATTAAAGTCAGTGATACTGTTTATTTACACGTTCCCGCTAGCAAGCCACATTTAACTAAGAAGCTTTGTAAATTTAATAAGGGTCCTTATAGAGTTTTAGAACAACTTTCTCCTGTCTTGTTTAAAATTTCTCTCATTTCGAATCCCTCAGATACTGCAGTTGTACATGTAAATCGCATTTTTAAGGTTATCGACAGGGAAGTTTTTCCAACACCAGATAGTCAAATTTTGTCTTCTCCGCCTCCAGTGATTCCAGAGCCTGCCACTAGCCCTACTCAAGAAAGTTCAGAGGATAGGTTAATAAGAGAATACCCTTGTCCCCTTTTACCGCTAGATTTGTCTTGGGAAGCTGATACTATCTACATGCCACCTCCTGTAGTTACAACAGAAGTAGATATGACAGATTCACAACTAGATACCTCGTTTGATTTTTTTCGGGATACCTCAGTATCTCCAGTTTCCTTTTTAAACTCTCCTCATTCTGATATTGATGATTCTGATGCCCAACCAACATCCACCTTTTCTCCTATTCGCACTAGATCCATGCCTAAACATGGATATTGTCTCAGACCCAGGGATGCTTTTGGATTTGTCAAGAAGTAGTTTTACATTTTTGCGCAGAAATTTTCTTCGAGGTTGTGCCATATAATTTTACTATATATATTTTTTCATTTTTAGTGTTAGCATCTGTGTTTTCTTTTTAAATACAAATTTCTTTTATGGGTATTTTTGGGGAGTGTGAAATACACTATTTTATGTTTAATGTTTGACCTACCAAAGGGTAAACTTGCACATTCTTTTAGTTATGTGGAAACAAGTAACCACATATGATTTGTTCCTATTTTTATTGCATTCCTATTATACCAAAGTTTTTTTTGTTGCATATATGTATTGTATTTTACTGATTGTTATCTGTATATGGCCAAGGGGTCATGTGCAATTTGTGAAATACTTGGTTACACTAAGTAACCACCTCCTAATTGTGTCTACCTGAACAGCACAGAATTTTTTTTTGAGGTTTGATAAGTCTTCATCAAACCCTCCTGTGTAGGAAATTTATGGTTGACAAATTTTGTGCGAGCAATCTCTTCTCTTCCTCTTGTAGTAAATTTTAATTGCTGTAGATAGATTTGGCCAATTTATCTGCCTTTTGTACTTAGTTGGGTGTCCCAGTAACTTATAACCAGTGTCATATCTCTTATTTTGCTCTCTTTTTTTTAAATTTAAACATGTAGTTTAGACAATTTTAAATGGGACACTTGGGAATGGTTAGTGACTTGTGGGTTTCTGCAGGCCTTCTTGGTCACTTGGATTTCTTTCTGTGTTTGGTTCTGGATGACAAGAGGGTCCTGTTGGGCTGGTGTTTAGTCCGCTGTACCCCCTTCATCCATTGCTGAGTGCAGGGGAATTCAGGGATCATTCCTCTGTGTAATTGGGTAATTAAAGTATGTAACTATCTAAAACCAATTAATGCAATTTGTCTCTCCTAAATTAAATACTGTTTACTTTTAATTTTTTTTTCTCGCCTCTTCACTGCTTAAGTTAAATATGTATCTTAAAAGTTGTTTCAAAATTGTAATTTTGCTGAGATTGTCTTGCCATGGTCAACACACTTCTGAAATTTTGGCTTGCTGTTTTGTCAAAATTCTGGTAATTTCTCACCTGCAATGTGGTGATGTTGCTGTTTGAATTTCTGTGCTGTTTGACTTAAGATTGTGTCAAAAATTACTAATTACGTCCCATTACCAAATGTGTCGTGTTATGGCTACTGATTCTTCGGACATTAAACATCCCAGTAAGCCACTTCAAAAATTGGTGTTCTGCGTCATCGTTATTTGGTGTTATGTACTTAAATGTTCTCGAGATCTTTGTGTATGGTTAATATGTGTTTTATGTTAAATGTGCGGAATGTGCAAGTCATGTTGTTTTTGGCTGGGTCTTTAGGAAAATTTTTCTTACGTTCTTACTTTTATGTGTTGGGTGTGTCAAATTTTTGTTTGTGTGGTATTAATAGCCACGCTTAGGTTGTTTCCTCACCTATTGGTGGGATGTTAGAATTTTTTTAGTGCGCGTTATTTTGCCTTGATATTTTCTTCGCCACTGTGTTTGGTCCTGTGCAGTGGTTATTTTATTTGTGTTTGGGTTTGTCTATACACTCACTGCACTTTTCTAGAGTAATGTATTGTTTACAAAAAAAAAAAAAAAAAAAAATTTTGGGGGGGTATAATTTTTTTTTTTTTTTTTTCCCCGAACGGGGAGGATATGTGTTGTTGTCACTATAATATCACTTTTCTTTGGTTAATAATTAATTTAATTTACCTCCACCCAGAACGTTTTAGTAATTTAAGATCTTTCTAGTTAAAAATTTAAATAACCACTGTGTAATTTCTTACTTTTAGGGGGCTGTTAATTATTTATTTTGTTTTGGCAGTGTAAGGTTTTCCCTTTTGTTTACCTTTTTTTTGTGATTAAATTTTCTCTTCACCGGCCTTTTTTTTTTTTTTTGCCTTCAGGATGTTTAAAATTAATGTTCACCTTTTAATTGCCGTTCTGTGGGTAATCAGCACTTTGAAATATAGTGGCTATACTTCATATCTCCCTTTTCATTAAAGTTGTTTTGATGGGATTTTTTTTATTTTAAATTAATTTTCGTAACTTCCCGTAATCCTGCTTTTCCTTTTTTTTATTACTTTATTTCTCCGGTTAGGCATCTTCCTGTGAATTTTCAATAATTTTTTTCATCTTTTAAGTTTTGCTTACAATTTCATGCTATTGCATCATTTTCTGTGCCTGTTGCATCAGATCTCAGAAAGGACGCTATCTTTCCCGCGCTTTTCCTCCGAAATTCTTCTAGAAGCTTCTTTTTCCCCCCTCTTGCGGTCCAGATCTGACTATCCCGGAATGACTTTAGGTGCACTCTCTGCTCTGATTGGCTGAGGGTAGCGGTTCCGGAGTGAGGAGGAGAGGCAAGCGCGCGATTTTTGGCAGTTACGCTTGGAGTTGCCGACGATGTAGGTGCATCTTGTGGCTCTAGGAGCAAAACTTCGTGACCTGATAACCCCAAGCCTGGGTGACCAAGACCGACATCGATAATGTTGCCATAAGCAACAAGTTTCTTTAAAAAAAAAAAAAAAAAAAAAAAAGGCAACGATGGATCCTGTATAATTATTAAATTTTTTGGGTGAAGGAGCACCCCAACGCCAGCCCAGTCCTGCCTAATGCCACATCTGAGATGAAGATCGGCTAGATTCAACCACCAGTATGCCCCGCCGAAGGAGATGCTGAATTAGTGATATTGCCTCCCACTTACCCCCGGAGCAGGAACTATCAGCAAGCCTAAATTTCGGAGCATGGATTTGCCGTTCCGGCATTTGTGCTGACGGTACTTCTAGATGTCACCCTGATCCCAAGCCACCGAAGGTTTCTGCGCGCCTGCAAATGGTGAGATTTTTCCATTTTTATTGCATTTTTGCAAGCATCCCGGCCGTCATCTTCAACCACATGGGACTGTCGCTGGGACGATCCACAGGAGTCAGAGATGACTGACAAACACGGAGGAGAGCGGTGCTGACGTGGGCGTGCTACCGCGCCATTTTTTTTTTCTCCCCTTTAAAATTTTTTCTTAAATGTACCCCCCCCTTTTTCCTTTTACATGTGTTAGGTGTCATTTTGTTTTTTTTCTTTTGAGCCTATATTTTTGTTTTGTTTAAATTTCTTTTGACCATCGGTCTTTCAAAAAAAGAAAATTATAAAATAGGGATTGAATGTAATTTGTTGATGTGTACCATTCTGTAAAGCGTTAATTCCCATACAAGAGTAGCATCTAAGCTTAAATTTTGTAAATTGTGGATTTTAAGCAAAACATGATTTTCTACTGAATTTAAATTTTTGGTTTGCAACCATGGGTACCCAGGGGTTATACATTTTTATCTTTTACCAACATCTATGAGTGCTACCTGATCTCTTTTGCAGCACTGGAGCAGGTGTTAATTTGATCAAAGTCTTTTGTAATTGTTTTATTTAAGCTGTGAGTTGTGCCATAGAAATGTGTGTAAATATTCACCTCTTGTTTCACGGTTCATTGTTATTTGCTGCTGAGACTTGCTTAAATAGTTAAGGTATTCATTGTGCTGCATATTAGGTTAAAAATTTTTTTTTACTTGATCTAATATGTTAATTAGTTAAATAAAAATGTTTCAATCCCATCCTTATGGTTCTCTTTACTTTGACAACGAACAACACTAAGGGCGGCAAGAGAAAAATCCTGGGTTATTGTCATCATTCAAAACAACGCATTACTGATTTGTTATCCTTTTTTTTAGCTGTGAAATTTAATTGTGGTGTTCCAAATAGGAACAACACTACATTTGTAAATTTTTATGTGTTCAGATCTTTATATTTGTCTTGATATGTTTTTTATTCCATTTGAAAATTAATTTTTTATTGTATTTTTCGATATAATAAATTAACTCCTTCTTTGTATCAATATTCCTTTTCAGTCTATAATTATCTTTTATTTATCCAATTTACTTTAGGTATCTTGCTCGTCTGGCATATGCTCGCACAACAGCTGTCATGAGTATGGTTGGTTATATTGTTGGATTGGGTGATAGGCATGGTGAAAATATACTTTTTGATTCTAGCTGTGGAGATACAGTGCATGTTGATTTAAATTGCCTTTTTAACAAGGTTTGTGTTTGTTCTTTTGTTATTTTTTACATAAAGTTGCTCATTGTGTAATGCAAATAATATGTATATATACAGGGTGTCTCAAAAACACTGAGTTAGGCTTTAATGCCTTAAATATTGTTCATAAACACATGCTATAAATTTTAAAGTTATGCAAAAAAGTTACCAAATTTTATGGTATTGATTAAAAACACTGAGTTAGGCTTTAATACCTTAAATATTGTTCATAAACGCATGCTATAAATTTTAAAGCTATGCAAAAATGTTACCAAATTTTATGGTATTCATTAAAATTTTCAGACTATAAACCAAGTTAAGATTTTTATATGGCACCCATTCAAAAAAAAAAAATCAATTTAGGGAAATATGTTTTATGCATTTTCCCCATGCTAGGTTATGTACAAAGTTTCCCACTTTCATCATGAAAAGGCTCATTTATATGTTTAAACATAGTGAGGGGCTATACAATACCAATAATAGCAAAAGTATGTTTATGTAATCATTGTTTTTTTTTTTTTTTTTTTCATAATTTGTATACAGCCCCTGAAATGTGATCTTCCAGTATGATTTTTTTTTTTCTTTTCAAAGAAGCTAAGAATGAAAAGAGGTTTAAGTCAACATATTTACTTTCATAAATCTGAGCCTTTTTATGACAAAAGGCTGAAATTTTGTACATGACCTAATTAATGTTTGGATCACATTTTACTTATTGAGAATTTTTTTATACAGAGACCATATAAAAATTTTAATTTTGTATGTATTTAAATTTATTCTCCTGAAAATTTTAATCAGTATCATAAAATTCTGTACCTTTTTTTTTTTTTTTTTTTTTTTGTGTGTGTGTGTGTGTGTAAATCTATGATCAATATTTAAGGTACAAAGCCTGGTTCAGTGTATATGGGACACTTTGTATGTATATATATCTAAATATCTTGACTATGTATTTAGTTTTATAATTTAAATCATATAAATATATAATTCTTTTCTTTTTTTTTTCCATCTATATAGGGTGAAACTATGGAATGCCCTGAAGTAGTACCTTTTCGATTAACTCACAATATGGTGAATGCTATGGTAATGATTTCATTTGCTTGTGCTTCTTTTTCTTTTTTTTATTCCATTAATTTAAATAGATGTACTGTCATCATTAATTTACTTCCGTAAAATATATTTTTTGAATTTGAATCTCTTTTTACGCTTTTTTAAATAAAACTATTTAATAAGAATGGTAAGCTATAATTGATGGAACGGTTGTATTACAGCCTTTTAGAATTACAATATTTCTATTATTTTGATTTTCGCAATAGCTTTAAAAAATCCCTTAAAAAGTTTAAATTTTAATATTTTGAACCCTTAAATAATCTTCAACTTTTTGAAGTCATATATTAGAGTTATCTGATTATTATGCATTACAGCCAACATGTTTTAGGACAACTACTTGGGTTTTTTAAGAATATGATTATTTTAAACTCAAGGTTACAGCATATTGTCTTAATTGCCATCAACCATTCTGGTTGTGTGAAAAATAATAATAAATAAATAAAATGTTGTCTTGAGTATTAAAATAAAAGAAGCATAGAGTTTGGGAGTTGTGTTCAGACACACACGCGTTTATACATCTATATATTAAAAGGTTAAAATGTAATACGGAGGTATTCCATAGTTATTTGATAAAAATATTACCGCAACCTCCGGAGATATATACATATATCTCCGGAGGTTGCGGTAATATTTTTATCAAATAACTACATCTATATATACTGAAAGACACCTGATCCCTGTGAAAGACTCATTAAAATATTTGCATTAATTTAGTTTAAAAAATAAGGAAAGCTTTCATTCATCATCATAGTACTTCTCAAACTTTCTTCAATCGGAATAACTTCTCTCTTTCTTCCCCCCCCTCCTTTACTTATTAATAGTATATTGATATTTTAATCAGAATGATTTTTACATCTTTGTATGAAGTAAAGGAAGAATTGTGGTTGCAAAAAGTTTCAACATTTTGAGTAACTTTAAATTTACTTTATCGAGTTTCTGCATGATGTCTCAACATGTGCAAATATATATGCATGTGCAAGCTATTTTGATTAGTTTTTACGTAAAGCTCAAATCCTCCCTTCTGTACATACTTTCAGAATTTGTATAAAAAGCATCAGGAAAAATTTCAAAAATAGATTTATTTCAGCTGTTGCTACAAAACCTCAAGTCTTCAAAAAGTACATCCCTTGAATGTTGACACACTTTTACCTGTGGTTTTTCTATGACTTGAAAGAACCCTGGTAGGCAGATCCCAGAACCTCCATGAAGGGGCACATGCAAGCTCCTTTTGCGGCTCATTTAGCCCATGGTAGTGTCCTTTCTGGAAGGATTTCAGTTTTGAGAATAGGAAATAGTTTGCTGATGCCAAGTGAGGCTGTAATGGGGAGGTTATCATGGTGTAGGTTTATCTTCAGGTTATGTGGAAAAAATTTAAATACCCTAGGGTTAAGCAAAAATTCTGTGGGCTAAGAACTTTTATTTAATACTTTTCAAACTTTGAGTTAAAATAAATAAGCAGAGTTATTTATTTATTTTTGGAGTGTCAGCATTTGCTAAAATTTCTTAGAGACTTGTAAATTGTAGTTTCAATTGCAAAGCTGAAAAAATGAATTTTTGAAGTGAATTTAATATGACCAGACTTAAAGTTCTTAACAAATTTTAGTTTTATTTACAGTTAATATAAATGATAACAATTACAAAAAAATGATTTGATAATTTAATTAAAAACCTGATGTGGAAACCACATAACTACCTTATACGTCTATTAAATCATAAATATTTTCGGTTCTCTTCATTTAAACTTATTTCATTTGAAAGAGATACAATACTGCAATGATACTAGAGTTAAACACTTTCTAGCCAAACATTATATAAGATATTGCCAAGCTTGGTTCAATTTAAGAGATTTATTTTTGGCACTTATTTTGCCAATATTTCGACAAAAACCAACAAGCTTGAGATAATTTGCATATCGAGATTTTGGGCATAGATGGAATACTGATTGACCACAGACTTTCAATGAATTGAATGTATCCATAGATAAGTCCATAGTCTTTTGAGTGGCCCTGCAAATAAATTACCCGGTCGATTGCGATTAAAAAAAAAAAATGTATAATCAGGGTTCCAACAGATCATAGAAAAATCAGGATACTTTATCCATATGGAAATATCAGAGAATTTCATAAAAATATCCAAAAATTAGGGAACTTTTCATTTTCACCTAGTGAAGAGACTGTTTTTAGTTGTAGCAGCAAGTTCAACCATCTTTCATTGCTGCAAGTTGTTGCAGCAATGAAAGAGACTGTTTTTAGTTTATCAGCATCTGACTAACAGTCATAGGTTCATTCTGGATCTTTCAATATTTAACTGATGCAGACACTTTATAAATCCAAGATTTAAGTGATGTAGGCACTATATGAGTCCAAAACCACAGGTATTCGGACTCATACTAAGATACAAATCATACAAGAAGCCAGTATATGATTCATATGTGAATCTATCAGACATCTTAAATGCAAATGCAAAATACTCATTTTGGATCATAACTTCTGGATGTGTGCAATTCAGTAATGAATCATATTGAAAAGTAATGATTCATTACCCCACTGGTCGATTGCCTTTTTTACCAAGAGGATGGAATTAAGTGGTCATTGTGACACCTGTATCCTTATTCCATTGTGAATATTTTACTGTCATAATATTTTGATGTCGCCAGGTGGACGACGATCAGGGAAAAATCTTGGAACTTTATTTCTGAATTTCTGTAGCCACCCTGATAAATTTATGTTACGGAAATTCTAAATACAAAATCGCTATGGTAACAGTTATTGAGTTATATTAAATTGTAATTATTTTTCACCCCAAATTTGGCAATATTTTCGAAAAAATCGCCATTTTTAATGACAGTTGGCAAGGTTTCAGGCATGGCCCTAACAACCACTGACTACACACATTATACGTGAAACATACAGACATAATACATGACCTTAATGTATTGAAATTTTTTTTAATGGTCTAGTAAATAAACCATCCTTTAGATTGGAACCAAAAAGAGAGTGGCACAACTAGATGTCAAAACAATCTTAAATATAAAATTTGAACAATATACAACTAGGTCATTCTACTTCAAATCAAACACAAAATTGGAAAAAGTTCACCTCACCATTTCAGATTTTACTCAAATTTTGTATAGATGATTTATAGTCTAAGACAGGGGTGCCCAACCCAAATCGGTTGGTGGGCTAAGTAAAAATTTACTAAAATGAAGTAGGCCACACATATAAAAATAAAACAACAAATTATTCAAAATATTTTATTATTGTAAAAAATAAAACAACAAATTATTCAAAATATTTTATTATTGTATAACATTCAAAATATTTTATTACCTTACAACTAATAGGAAACTTGTTTTTGTATTTTACTTGAGATTTTTTAAAATATCAATCTATAATTTAGTCAATTCGCATTGTAGTTGATTGTTTTCATCGTTCACACGTTTCATCAAGCAACCTGCTGCAATACTTTGTTTTTACCAGGTTTAATTTGGAAAAAAATGACTCGCAGCGATAAGTAGTTCTAAATGCTGATATAGTGCACGTAGCCAATCGTATAGCAACATGATTTTTGCTATTCAACCGTCTATAGTCCAAATGTCTAAAATAATATAGACAGTTAAAAACTTCGATTGGGCAGCAAAAAGTATTCAAATGGGCTGCATGCGGGCCATGGGTTGGGCAAGCCTGGTCTAAGATAACCACTAATCTCAATTTTGAAGGTTCTACAATAATTAATTACCGAGAAATTAACTATGCAAATTTTTAAGATTTCTGCAAAATACACCATCTTTTTTCTGAGTTGCTTAAATAACTCCTTATCTGTAGAGGTTATTGAAGTAAACATTTGTTTCTAAGGGTAACTTTTTAAGCTAATTTCAAAAATTTTATCAAAGTTTGCTTATCTTCTATAGTTTATGCATGTGCATTGCATTTGCTAAAAAACATCATGAATGTATATATATATATATATATATTTGGCATGTTTGATCAGAAGCACATGTTTCAAAGTTTTATATGTTCCTAAGATGGTTTGCCACTACATCCCAAAAGCATTTCACTTTGGCTTTCTGCTCATAAGCTGAGCAAAAAAAAAAATATTAAATTTTCATGTGACTTTTCATATGTTGGATCTAGTAATAAATTTTAAAGAGTGTATCAAATAAATGAATATGCAACAATAACTTTGTTCATCAAAGTAATTGCCATCATTTCCCAGACCCACCGCTAGCACCCAGGTAGCGCACGGATGCCAGCAGCATAGAAGAATTCATCCTTTGATGTGATGAAGTCATCAATGGATTTTCCTACTTCGTCCACTGTGGGGAAGTGTATAGAAAACAAGGCATTGCTCTTCGACCGAAGTAGATGATAGTCTGAAGGGCCTATGTCAGAGATATACGCTGGATGTTCCAAAACTTCTCAGCCAAACTTTACTAACATGTCCTTGACTATTTTCGCAACATGAGGCCTTGCACTCTCATGGAATAAATTGACGGGCTGCAAACCTTTGCCAGTAAATGGACATTTACAATCTATTTCCTGCTTCAGTCGCAGCAGTTGTTGTGTATAGTGTTTAGCAGTTACTCTTTTACGAGGCTTCCATAGTTTGCAATACAGTACAAACTTCATATCCCTCCCGACAATGCAAAGCCTCATGTTGCAAAACCAGGTAAAGACACGTTAGTAAAGTTTGGGAGCACTAGGGGTATAACAGACTATCATTTATTTGCCGTGTTGCAATAAAAATTTTAGATGTACATTAAAAATAAATTTGTAAGATACGGCAAAGCACCAAAAATAATTAACCCGAACCCCAGGTTACGGTCGGAATTGCCTCAGCTGAAAGGAAATTGGTGTGTGTGAAACCAGCACAGACAATAATGAGACATTCTACTGCAAGAAAAACATACATTTATTCAAAATCTGAAAATATGAGCTCAAAACTCAAAGTGCACTAAAAGCATTGGTACAACAGTTGAATTGAAATTTAACATCTAAAGCTGTGAGCAAAATTTGATAAGAACATTGGCTGCAATTTTTACACTTAGGCACCAACTACTTAATTAAACAATTAACTGATTTAAAGCTTAAACGATCAATGTGGAAGAATTACACACTTTCACTTCGTTGTAATTGGCAAAAGTATACTGCTCAAACAGAGATATATTTAAACACTTTGTGACACCCTGTATTTCACATTTTCACATTCAGTTAATCAAAGAAATTCAATCAGCGTTAATGCCAAAATTTACAATTAAAATTTATGAAATCATGGTTTAAAAGTCGTTACAGAATTTTATGAGAGGCCTCTCCTAAGGTTAATGAACAGTTCGTTTACACATAATAAATAGAAATTTGCACTCAAAGTAATACTTATGGCACTAAATTACATTCTTGCAAAAAAAAGGATTTTGTCGTTTTTTTTTTGAAAAAAGAAAAATGGATTAAGGTGCAGCTAAAATATTACAAAAATAAATGATAATTAAAAAAAATGAGGGGACGGAGTACTAGGTAAGAAACAACGTTAAGGGGGATGTGGGACATGACGCGTGCACCCAAAATGGCGCATGAAGGTAACATTACAGCAATATCTGTGCGGGCAACAGCATCGGGTACTTGGACAGGCGAGCAGAGGGTCTAGAGAGTGGTCTTGAAGTGATGGAAACGTGGGGAAATCATTTCTGCATCTAAATTTGGGAGGAGTAGGTGGAGAGAGTCCTCAATTGTTCACGGGCTGGCAAGCCGGGCGTAGCATCCGTGATTAAAAGTAAATCTGCTGGAACCTTGAGTCCTCGAGGCAAAAAAAAAAAAGTAGAGAAAAGCGTCACCTGTGATCTTCAGCGACTCGACACACTTATCTCTCTCCTCCGTCTGGCCGTCATGGTGTGGAAAAAAATCGCTTATTTCGTCGAAAACATCTTGTTGTTTTCTTTGCTATTCTCCGCCAGGTACCGCCGCCTTGTCACCTTCCCGCCAGTCTATTTATTCATAACGCTTTTGGTGGCCCGGAGATCATCCGTGCGCCCAGCATCCTTGCAGTCTGGGAGGCGAAAAAATTTACCAGCTCACTCCAACGTTCTCCGACCTCAACTGACTGATCGCGACACCTTCCCTCCAGCCACGCTACTAAGCGGGCGGCGCTCTCGGCCAATCAGCGATCGCCAGCTGCTGGCGTCCTTCGAGAAAGTTCCAGACCAGATTTTGCACGGGAAGAAGCATCGAGTGTGAAAGGACCCACTCGGCCAAAAATAAATGGCGGTCAGTTTCAAGATGGTGAGAAATTGAAACGTGCGTTATTTGAAACAAAAAGGAAAAATGGCGATTGACCAAAACAGTACCTAAGCCAGTAAAAATAGTCAAATCGCCCGGGGAAATGCTCAAAATTAAGAATTATTCCTAACTAGGACCGAAATCTATCCAAAATATTAGCAAAAGAATAAAAGAAAAGAAAAACATTTAAATTTAAGTAAACATCTTAGGATTTAGCTTCAGAAGTAGGAAGGGAAAAAAAATAACATGAGGTCACCAAATTGGTATCATAGAAAAACAGATTTAATGCAAAAACATAATAAAGTGAATTAAGCAAATATTAAAAGAAAATATTTAAGGAAGCATTAAAGATATATCATTATTAACTTAAAAAAAGGTAAAATACTCATTAAAAGATAGCAAAATTATTGTAAGTTATTGAAAAAGAAACACTTGTTGCAAAACTTATTATTAAAAAAAGCAAAATCACTTGAAATAAAAATAGGTTGATACCACACATCATATTTCCATCAATGAACAATACTGTATTGTCTTCTGTCCACTTTCTCAGAGTGGATGAGGAATAAAATTCCATTGATGACTTCATCGCATCAAAAGATGAATCCTTCTGTACTTCTGGCATGCGTGCACTACCAGTCGGTGGGTGCTGGGAAATAATGGAGATTACTTTGGCAAATAAAGGTGTTATTGCATATTCATTTCTTTGATATGTTCTTTAAAACATTACTAGACCCAATATACGAAAAGTCACTTGCAAATTTAATAATTTTTTTTTGCTGAGCTTCTGAGCAGAAAACCAAGATAAAAATTCTTTAGGATGTCGTAGCATATTATCTTAACAACGTATAAAAATTTAAACATGTGCTTCTGATCAAGCATACCGAAAAAAATTCATGATGTTTTTTAGTAAATGCAGTGCTCATGCATAAACTGTAGAAGAAATGCAAATTTTGATAGCATTTTTGGAATCAGCTCCAAAAGTTACCCTTAGAAACAAATTTTCACTTCAATAACCTCTACAGATAAGGAGTTATTTAAGAAATTCAGGGTGGAAAATGGCGAGGAAAATTAGAATTTGAGGAAAACTTAGAATTTGAGGAAAATCTAAGTTGGCTTGGTGAACTGCCCTGTGTAATGTGAGCTTGTTGGCCCAGAATTTTCAAATGCTAAGTGTTCAACTTTGTTCAACTTAATTTAAATAGTAATTATCATTCAAATACCTGTGTAGTTATAACTTAATTCTTTTTCACCTTCCTTTGTTTCAAACCCCTTTTAAATGCTTTAAAATCACAAGTACTGCTTTATTTTTAACTTAGCACGTAAGCACTTTGAGATAAACAATTATTCCTCCAGCCTACTCAGACATCGTCGGATCCGCCATGTTGTTGCGTCATGGTCGGAGCCGGCAGGCACGTGTACGCTGGAGTGACGTCATAGAGCAACCTGATTGGCTACTGCTTACCGCCGCTTCACCACTCGATCGAAGTAAGCGTTTCCCCTCGTATCAGTCCGCGGTAGAATCATTTAAAAGTAGCGATCTTACGTGCCAGCTTCAGTTTCGAGTTTCATTTTAGTGTAGCACTATGCAGGTCTAATACTGTGAGCCAAGAAGGCTACCTCTGCCCAGGAAGGGCATTACTTTTATTTTTACCAGCTTTTGATCTTTAAGGAAAGTTTATTTTAGCATGATCTTATACAGTATTTCAAGCAGTTATAAAGTTATCAATTATAAGGATGTGGACTCAAAGTAATTGCATATTTTTATCAATATCCCCCGGCATCCTACAAATCAAAGTGTCAACCTCCTATTCAACTTAATTTGCAGATTGTGCTGCTGCCATGATCTCCTTTTTGTTTTTGAATGAAGAATTAGTAAGATAAATAATTTCTTAAATTACATCAATTTACGGGAGTAATTCAGTTACCGGGTGTCGCCTATTTTTGGCGACTTTTTTTTCTCGCCAACACCCGCTACTTGGCGCTTTTTTTTTTTGTCGCCAAATTTTTCACGTGTGAAACACCATTTCAGAATACGATAAAATAATACAACATGTTGAGCACTGTCAGGAAATACAAATTACTTTAACACATTAAAATTCCACAGATATTCCACTTAAAAAAAAAACAATAAAACAAAATACACCATCCATACTTTACACTAAAAATTGTCAGCAAATTCAGTAACAGGCAATTAAAAATGAGCAAACAGTAAACCACTTTTAACTAAAAAAATTTCAGAATATTAAGCAATCTAGTTCTACAGCTATGTAAACTATGCAACCAGTGGACCGTTTTTAACTAAAAAAACCTCAGTGGATTCAGCAACCTAGTGTGTACAGCTATGTAAACTATGCAACCAGTGGACCGTTTTTAACTAAAAAAACTCAGTGGATTCAGAAACCTAGTTGTACAGCTATGTAAACTCGGCAAACCAGTGTCCGTTTTTAACTAAAAAAACCTCAGTGGGATTCACCAACCTAGTTGTTACAGCTATGTAAACTAGGCAACCAGTGTGGTCGTTTTTAACTAAAAAAACCTCAGTGGATCAGCAACCTAGTTGTACAGCTATGTAAACTGGGCAAACACTGGCCCGTTTTCAACTCCAAACAACATCGGTGCATATACTTTAAATTTTTAATGTGCTTGGGTTTTTTTTATTTTATTCATTTAAATTTTTTTTTTTTATTTTTTTTGGGCATATCTTAAATTTATCGATCTTAAGGTCTTGATGAAAAAACATGAGTAGAAATTTTGTTTTTGTAGTGCTTACCAAAAAATTTTTAAATGTAAAAATTTTGCACTCTTTTAAGGTGTTAAGGTTTTCCCTTTCAACCTTTGTAATTTTTACCAGTTTTTTTAAATTTCCCCTGGGGGGGTCAAATTAGAGGATTCCACTTTTACTCCAAAAAAAGTGCATGTTTAAAAAATTTTTCACTATTTGCCCTTTTTTTTTTTTCTTTTTTTTTAAACTAAAGTTCTTTTTTTTTAAATTAAATCATGAAAGTTAAAGTTGAAAACTACCATTTTTGGGCTTTAAAAAATCATTTGGAAATGTAATATTAGAATAGTTTCGGTGAAATTGGGGTGTTGTGTGCTGACTTTCCAAAATAAAACAAAGAGAAATGATCAAAAGGGGCCGCTGACGGGCCAGAAAGATTGTTTTCAAATTTTTGAGCAGTGTCTTCAGCTAATAAAACACCCCATATGGCACATTAAAAAGCTTCATCAGCCTGGAAAAAGAGGTTTAAATTGGTTGTGCATGCGCTTCAAGAAAAAACAAAGCATTGGGATTTTTGGCGCAGCTGAAAGAACAAAGAGGCAATTTTGAAAAAACAAGGCAAGAATTATCATTTTTTAAATTCAACCCCCCCAAAGGAATTTTTAAGAAAAACTTGTGCAAGAAAAAGTTATATGGGGATAAAAAAATAAATTTTTTTTTTTCTTCTTTAAAACCCCATTTTGCATACAACAAAAAATAGAGAAAAAATTTTTTTTTCACAAACTTTAAAAACAGGGGTTTTAAAAAAAAATTTGTTTTTACCTCTGGGTCTACTTTTAAAAAAATTTCCCGTCACAATCTTAAACATTGCTTTTTGATTATCATAAAATTTGAATCGCACCACTGCTTTTTTCCTCAGTAAATTTTAAATTTCAAATAAAAAAATGCCCTTTAATGAATTATTTAAAATGTAAGTTTTAACAAAAAAGTATATTTATAAATATTATTTGTATAATGTCTTTACATTTTAATTTAACCTGCTTAATAGCTTATTTTAATTTTTTTGTATTATATTTTTAAAACTAAAGGACAAAATAGTCACTAATTAAATTAAAGTTTTTATATTAATTAGTCTAAAAAACTGAGAGTATTCCTTATAGTTGTTCGAAATGTAAATTATAAATAATTAACTTATTGTATTACTATCTTCTAATTACTTGTGATGGTGTATTTTGCACATGTTCATGGGTGTCACAACTTATGGGGATGCAGGGAACTGTCCCCCACAAATTTTTGCCCTAAATAAAGATAGGTAAAAGAGAGAATAGTTTGGTCTTCAATCCCACCACCACTTATTAGCAGGTAATGAGGCTGGTAATACATAAAACATAATATATAAGTTATATATATATAGGCACTCAATGAACAATAATACACAGTACAGGGGAAAAATGAAAAATTACTCATAATTTTTACAGAACATTATTATTTCCAATTAAATGAACACATCTTAAAGAGTCCTCACGGGGTACGCTCGCTCGCTCTGAGGGACGCGCTCGCCTTCCTCCTGAGGCTGCCCTCCCTTCATTGCATACCAAAAATACTAATGAAAATTGAAAAGTTAGCAATATACTCTTGCGAAATTGTATTGTTCTATAAATTATTGTCATACATGCCTGTTGAGAGATTTTCATAATATTGGTTGCTACATCCCGGTAAACAGTATTATATTGCTATTTACCCTTAATAATTTTTGATTCCTTTGATTGTATTTCATTATACTGCAATGCGTTTGCTTCTTATATTATACTTTTTGTTTTTAATTTATTATAAATTATTATTCATTGTTCTTATTAATACTACTACCTCCAGTTACCAGTGGCGGGCTCCGTGATGAAAAAAAAAATAGGTGAAGAGCTTGATACCAAAAACATTATGAAAAACCACCTGATACAGCCATTATGCATGGTAATTAGGCGGGGGCTTAGCCTTTCTGCGGGAGAAGAAAGTTTTAATCTTTCAGAGATCCTATAAAATGTCACCGAGCCAGTGGCCTACCGCATGAGCGGCTTGAAGACGGAAGGTGCCTGGTTCAAAACCAGGTCACGTCCGCACGACCTAATCGTTCGGAGTTTTCCGTGGTTTCTTCCGAAACTTAGCGATAAATACGGGTTAGGACCCATAGAAAGACCCCCCCCCCATGAAGGGCATCCTGCTCGTAGGTCTAGATCCCCTGTGTAGATATTGGCCTTAATCCTCACAACAACAGCAAGAACCTTTTAAATGCCCTTTGGAAATGATGTGCAGCCCCCTCTCTCCATAATGTTCAAGATCGCGTTACATTTAAAATGTCTGAAAATCTCCGTCTTTGTCCATGCAGTAATGCTTATTACTAAAGAGTAAGCAAGGCCAATAAAATAACTTTTGTAAAATATAGGAGAACTGCACAGCCATTTGTAAATTCTTAAACCAGCTATGTTTGAAACGAACAGTCAGGGGCGTAGCCAAGAGGGGTGGATAGTGGGGGTCATAACCCCCACCCCATGAGAAATTTTTGCCATACAAAATGCATATTCTTCACTACATTATCACACACACGTATATATATATATAGTATATATATATATATATATGAGACAGTCAGATATTTCAAGTAAGCTTCAGAGTTAAGGCAGGTAATATGGTTTATTGAACATTACAATTAAGTTACAATTTAGAATGAGAAGAGGGGAGGGGAGACGGGTACAAGAATCAGCGTGGACTCATGAGGCAGTTCCAGTGGCAGAAGTCCCCCGATTTTCGATGTGCGGGAGTATTTACGCTTACCACACCACGTGGTCTGCGAAGACACAACTCCTCCTCTCTCTTATCTCTGATCGAACCACACACATTTACCGACATGACCCACATCCGGGGACACAAGGGCGTGGGGACACGTGTACATCTAAAGAACTCAGAATCGACGGCCTGATGTCTGGCAAACAACAAAATAAATAAAACATAGCTCCAGAGCGCGCGTGGCAAGTATGACAGGAAAGTAAAACTTACAGTGAAAGTATCCGCTTGAACAATACCCAAACTAGTAAAACCCAAATTACCTTTTTATACATTACAATATCCCCCCGGCAAAAGAAGTCTGACGAGCAATATCAATGACGGGTGGCCCTGTCTCTCACTTGCGAGTCAGACGTCCCTTGCATCCTAATCTTAAAACTGCGAACTAATCTAATTTTCAAGTTTAGACACCTTAAATTTTTCTGGGCTAGAATTC
>JAWZYV010001192.1:0-18117 GCA_038373885.1 Cheiracanthium punctorium
TTTTTTTTTGTGTTTCAAGTGAAATTGGAATCATTCTCGAATACATTTGCATTAAATTGCAAAAAGAAGGTTATTACGGGTTTTTATCTAAAATAATTATAATTGCTTTTTTGTATTTTCTGGACATATCAACAACAATGTAGATTATAAATAAGTATATATTTATTGGTATAATTGAATTTTTAGCAGATAAAAAATACTTATGAATGCGAGAAAAATTAATTTTGAGAAATTTTTTTTGAATTAAACTATGTTTAATTTTTATTATATTTGTCACATTAAAAAAAAGTGTTAAAACTATTGTAGTTTTCTCATTCCTTTGCTTTTAACAGTCTTAATTTATTTTTAATGAGAAAGTGAACTCTTAATAAGTATTCCCTGTAGCAAAATCAGTTCCTTTTTACTTCTTTTATATTTGCTTTTTTATGTTAATTCTAATAATCTCTAAGAAGCAAAATTAAAGTCCTTAGAAAAGCTCTGCCAGTGAAAATATGTGCCTCCAAGGAGTAATTTTACGCATTCTTAGTGCAATTATCTTAAATATTTAGGTTATTACTTGGCGTTTAAATCTGTTACCTCATATACGACAACCCGTTAAAGTAAAACAAAAAATTCAATTTTAGTAGTATATCTAATCTTCAGGCGAAGTCCTCTGTTTCATTTTACTTACTCAAACAATCTAGTTAATTTTTCTGAGATTAGACTATTTTCTACTTGTATAAGTAAATGGATATTTTCATTGTTATATACTATTATTTTGGAGCTTTTTCGAGAATTTCCTTAATTAAAAATACTTTCTAAATATCTACTTCGAGATATTGAAGAACTAAAGAAGAAATAACATTAAGGTTCTCTACTGAAATCGTAAGAAAATGAGAAAACTTTATTATATTATTTTGGGGTGAATTAATTTTGAAGTAGGTGTTAATATAATAGTACCGTTATTAGGAAAAAGAAAACAGAAGAACCAAATTTTCGAACTGTTGTCGATTTATTTTAAATTCCTATATTCAGTGTTTTTGCATATTTGCTGCAATAGACATTTTTTAATTGTTTTTGTATTTTTTAATTGTCTTTCTCCAAAGCTGTAAACTGCAACGGAAAGCCCTCATTCCACCCCTCTGCGATGATTACTAAGCCATGATGTCACAAATGATAGTCGTGAAATTTCAAGAAATTCAAAATGCACACAAATTAAACTTATCTAAATACAAAAGGGACGACCTCATCACAATACAGCTCAAAACTCCTAAATCCGCAATTGATCGAAAAAATCTTCAGTGGATTTTACACCTCGGTCTACAAGCATTCTAACATCAGCAACTAGTATAACGTTTTAAACTTAAGATAGCACAAAATTCGAAATAAATTAACACACATAACATTAAAAAAAACACAAAAAAATTTAGAACTAAACACAACAAAAATTACTTACCAACCTAAGGTTATCCAAAACTTCAACTAAAATTCAGATTAACCCATTAACGTCCAACTTTTTTTCAACACATTCTTCAATTCATGCTGGTTATAGATGAGATAAATATATTTCCGACATTTGTGTAGTATGATGAATGTAATTTTTTTTTGTAAGTTAATGGGTTAACATTAACCAGAAAAATACAAGAATAAAATTTTCTGACAGATCAAAGTCAAACTACCTTGACGTCACTAATGAAATGGGCAATGAAAGGGCTTCTGGACATTCTTATTCAAGGAAAGTGTGGTGAAGTGAAACAGCAGTAAAATATAATTTTGAGACGGTTCCCATGGGAAGACCACACAAGTGGACCGTAAATTAGAAGAGGCGCCAGGCAATGGACAGTCTGGACACTATAGCACAATGAACTGTCAACGTTAAAATATTTATGGCCGAAAATATTTATGGCCGAAAATGATATGCAAATTTGGCGGGGTATATTCCCGAATGATCCACCTACATGTCTGGGATTCGACGAGAGGATGCATTAATTCCCCGATACGAACAAATCAGAAACTCCAGCCAATGATGTAAGAGGGGGTAAGAAAAGAGGAAACAACCGCGTGGGAGAAGAAAAAAAAGACGACAGAACGAGTGTGCTAAAAAGAAGAAGCAGAAGAGAGTTTGGAAAAAAGTGTGTGCTTCGAATCAATATGATCAAGTTGTATTCAAAAGAAACATGGAATCAGAGGCTTGAGGATGGCTTAAGAGAAAGAAAGCGGTTCCAATAGTGCACGCGTCGATCGTGTCTTGTGTAAAGATGGCTACCTCATCATAATGGTGAATATTCCCAGTGATCTATTTATTATTTGTGTTTCAAACCTTTTGTGGATACCCCTTATCCTCCAAAACCACATCTCCCCCAGACATATTTAAGTTTAAAATTATGTCAATATCGCCTTTTAATTAATATTAGTGGAATGACTAAGAATAAATGGAATTTAGTTGCAATTCATAGAGTCTTTAGTTTTTTTTAGTGTTTTGGTGTATGTCAATCATTTTTCCTTTTTTTTCAGCGTAATACTAGGAGTACTTGCCAAGCAGGTTATGCGCGGCATAATACCACTGTACGATCATCTTAGGCTTTAGTTTTCATCAAATTTTAACCATAACGAAAATAATCCACCACATAATGGTGCCGTAGAAAAAAGGCAATTTTATGTACTCCTAGTAACTCAAATGATAGTTAAATTAATGATAATAATAATAATAAATATATATAGTAGATTTTTCAAAAATAAAACAAAGTCTGGGAGAGAAATTATGCATCATAATAACGAAGTTACTATCTTGTTTCTAAGTTTCAACAAAAAAAAAAAAAAAAAACCATGCATTGACATTCTTTGAATATTTTATTTGTGTTTTGTAAGTGTTAATATACTGCTGCAAAAAAAAAAAAAATATATATATATATATATATATATATATATATATACGAAAGAACTTTGATTTTAAAGGTGACAAAGAAGGTATTTTTGTTAAAACAATTAATTTCTCTAATAGAAAGAATGTTGTGAATAAGATAGTTTGTAGTCATTACAACGTATTGACATATAGAAAAATTAAATTAAATAAAATTAAGTAAATAAATAAAATAAATAAATAAATATTTTATTGATGGAATATTATGCAACAATCAGTAGAACTGAACAATTGAATTAGTACTTGCTTAATATGTATGTATTCATGTACAATATTTTTCATTTATGTGTATGTTGAAAGTGTCAAAGTGCATTTTGTATATGTATAAGGTAACGGAACATATAGTGTTAAAATAGGTAAAATAGTATCTGTAAATATTTAGAGTAAAAAAAAAAAAAAAAAAAAAGAATGGGTCGTCCCAGAGTTAGGCAGGATTCGCCAGAGTCTCTTAGGAATCGAAATACCCAAAGTTCGGCACAAAGCCAGCATAACAAAACGCCAGACACGGGACTAATCCCTCTATTGCCCCGATATTCGGCCGATAGTCTCGAGAACCCAAAGCAATTTTTCAGCGAATTTGAAAACGTAGCTGCTCTCACCGATTGGTCAAATGAGCAGAAAGGCATAATTTTAAAGACATGCCTCAAAGGTAAGGCAAAAGCATTTATACTAGGCCTAAAAGAGACGAAAGACGGAAACAATTACGAATACCTGAAAAAAGCGATTCTCCAAAGATTTAGGGAAATAAAATCAGCTTCGGAAGTTCACGCGGAATTTAATGCAATTAGGCAAACCCCGAAAACATCGATTATACAACTAAGGGACATAATCTCTGAAAATACTGAAGCATTTTTAGGGATCGATAAGCCGTCAGAGGAAACAGATAAGATAAAGAACCACATCATGCTCGCGAAATTCACGGAAGCGGTACGTCCGGAAATTAGAAGAGAAATTTTAAAAGAAAACATAAAACACTTTGACGAGGCGGTTGAGTTGGCAATCAGACTGGAGAGAATTTTTAATGAAGAAGAAGACATAAACAATATTGACGTACAAAAATCAGACGTTACTGGTCTATTGAAGGACTTAGAAATCGCGCAGTTAAAAGATAAAATAAAACAGTTTGAGGATAAAATTCAGGCACTCGAGATTTCTCAAGTGAATGAAAAATCCAATCCATTGAAATCATGCTCTTTTTGTAAAAAACAAAATCACACAGACACAGACTGCTGGTTCAATCCCCGAAATAGAAGACAACCAGTTAATCAACATAATAGTAGTTATAAACAAGTTGCAATTATCTGCCAAATATGCGGAAAGTCGAACCACTCCGCTCAGACATGCTGGGAAAGAATTCCCGCGGACGGTCGACAGCAACCAAATTTCCGCAGAACGAACAACAATGGAAACAGGGACTATAAGAATTTAAACTCATACAGGGGTCCAGAGGCAACAGATAAATAATAATCAGAGGTTGGGATCCCATAGAACGAAACTCGAGGCTACCAAAGTAAATATTGACCATAAAAACAAAAATAAAAATCAAATGATAGAGGCACAAAATAGTACGAAAGAAATAAATGATAATAAACGCAAACAACAAGAGAACCATAGGTATATAATGTCGGTGAGTGACAACGAGCAAAATGTAATTAAATTACCACTAGTAACGCTTAACATTGGGGATGAAGAATATGCTGCACTCATTGATTCAGGAGCAGGAATTAGTTTAATAAATAACGAAATATTTGAAGGAATAAAAAGTAAAATAAAAATAAACTTTATTTCCAGACAGGTAACAATAAAATCTGTGACACAACAAACTGTACCTTTTCTAAAAGCCGTGAAGTTTTCATTTAAAATAGGGCATAAAAAATGCAATAACACCTTTTTCGTGGCAAACTTCGCAATGAACCCACAATACCCAATCATATTAGGTTACGACTTCATGATTAATAATAAAGTAATTTTAAATACGAAACAAAATAGCATAACAATAAATAATGAATAAATTCCAATTAATAAATCAGAGACCAAAAATACGGAGCTAAGGGAAGAAAATGATAAGACGGAGGAGATTAATAATTGCATTCGAATAGCACGGAAAGTACTGATTCCGCCCGCGGACACAAAAATAGTAAATTTAAAAACAGATCGACCTATTGAAAAGCAACAAAATGAAAGCAACATTCAAGTCATACCCAAATTCCAAAAGGAACAGATATGCATCATCCAACAAAAAACAGATAAGTCGTTACAAATGATTTTCGAAAATAACACCAACACCACGAAACATTTACAAAAAAACATGAAAGTCGCGAAAATCATAGAACCGCAGAACGTTCGGCAGATACGGGAGTCATCACAAGGTACAGAAGTAGGAATGAATTATTGTGCACAAACAACTAATGATAGGGACAATATCCTAAACTTGAGAAAAAAGGAATTCGAAGAGGCGACTTTTGATTTAGATCATTTACTGGAAGACCAACAGCGTATATTTAAAAAAATGCTACAAGAAAACTATCAGGTATTCTCTACCTCTTATAAAACATTAGGAGTGACAGACGCTGTGAAACCGCAAATCAAATTAGCCCACAATTACCCTATCCAATGTAGACCGTACCCAATACCGCAAAACATGAAAACGCTCGCAGACCGCGAAATAGACGAGCTATTAGAAGCGGGTATACTCGAACCATCCGACGCACAGTGGGGTGAAACACCCGATTTCGGGAAAAAAAAACCTAATCGTGTAAATTATGACAAGTTTGAGATAGTTTCACTGTAGAAACCTACCTTCGTCCCAAAACTCGGTGAATTATTGCATTTATGCATTTTTCTCTCTCTCTCTTTTTTTTTTTTTTTTTTTTTTTTTTTTTTTGCTAAAAAGTGTTTTTCAGTTCTTGTCCTAAAAAAGTAACTCATACTTTTTTGAAGACAGAATTTGCTGAGTCTGAATTCTTGTTCTATAAGTAGTTTCATATTTGAAAATACTAGATTTACCTGGTGCATATCATCACTTTATTATTTTTTAGCACCTATCACTTTTTAAAAGAAACGGGTATAGATAAAATCTGATTGATTCAAAAAATAAATTTTTGAAGTGAAGAAGGCCTGCCTCCACTCGTATCAGAATGAATAAACAAAAAGAAAAATTCCAGAATAATTTTTTTTATAAATGACTCAAGCTTTTCGGAATAAATCTCAGAATAAGTAATCAGTTCAAATTAATTTCAAAATAAATCTCTCCCCCCCCCAAAAAAAAAAAACTCAGAATAGGTAAAACATTTTTAAAAACTCAGGGAAAATATTAGAATAAATAAGTAGTTTAAATAAATTTGAGAATAAATTAGCAGTTTATATAAATTTCAGAATAAATCTAAAAAATTTTTTTGAAAATTCTTTAAGAAGTTGTTTTTCCCTTTTTTTTTTCGATTGTTTCACTCATCAGTTTAAGGTACCCTCAAGAAATAACAATTCCTTTGCCCCATCACTTAGCGGAAGGATTTTCTTCTTCGGAAGCGGTCTTAAACTAGTGATTATTGGATCTGAAGATATAATCAAAATGTTGAAAATGTCTGTATTCGTCGCAGTACGAACGAAGACTTTTTACTATTGTCTACCCAGATGACATTATACACTTTCCTAGTTCAAACAGAAGCATGTTGAATTAATCACCTGCCCTTTCCCCCCCTCAAAACAAGTATGAAACAAAAACACAGAGTCGCGGGTGCGCGGGGAACTGATTGTGTTCCTGCCAGAAAGAATGAGACGCGGGCGGGGCCTATTACTATATTCAAAAATTTACTGTGACCAAATAGGGGTGAGAAGGGGTCTGAAACTTTCAGAGATCCTTTATTAGGGTCAGAACTTCAAGAAAAAAAATATAACAAACCAAAGGAAGGTGAAGCTCGATTTGTACACATAACTAAATCCAAATTCCACCAAAAATCTGAATTTTGATTGATTTGCATGTCGAAACTCATCTTCAAATTAACTTTTGTATTTTTTACAGATACTGTAGGACCTATACTCACAATGTATATCATTAAAAAAAAATTCGGAAAAGACCTATGAAAAAGAGATTTTTCAAAATTTTTCCTTGTAAAAGCTAAAAAATTAAATTGCTCACGTTTCGACTTTAATTTCATACTAAACAAATACTGTAACCACAAAACTATTACTACAGGCTGATTCTGCAGGTAATTTACTGTAAAAGTAGTGGAGCTGATCAATGAAAAAGCGACTTTGAAAAATTGACTTTTTTCCACCTCTACCCCACTGTGCGACGGGGGTTACGCGTTCCCAATAATCTTCGTTAAAAAGCAAACGAGTGAGGAAAATAAAACCCCTAAATACCGAATGGCGACAGATTTTCGATTATTAAATAACATCGCTGAACCTTATAAAACATATATCCCACATATTGAAGATATCTTACAAGAAGTTGCCGGATTCAAATGGTACACGACTATGGATCTTAAATCTGCGTTTTTTCAAATAGCATTACCGGAGGCAGAGCGGGAGAAATGTGCAATAATTACCCACCGAGGAAATTTTAGACACACGAGACTACCCTTTGGCTTGCGTAACAGCGCCAGTTACTTCACCCAACTCATGAATACGGTGCTGGGAGGTATGAGAGAAACGAAGATAAATTTCTACCTAGACGATATAATTATACCAGCTAATTCCCTCGAAGAATTACGAAAAAAAATGACTTTAATTTTCCAAAAGCTCAAAGAGTTTAATTTAACATTGGACCCGTCAAAAATCAAAATAGCCCGAAAAAATATCACATGTTTAGGATTCCAAGTGGACGAAGTAGGGATTTCCCCAGACCCAAAAAACATCGTGAAAATCACAAAATTTAAAACACCTAAGTCAGTTAAAGAGATTCAATCATTTTTAGGGATGACAAATTACTTCAGAACGATTATTCCACAATATTCCCAAATTATTGCACCGATTGTGCAGCTCACAAGAAAGACCAAAAAATTTGAATGGTCGGAAGAGTGTCAGGCTAGTTTCGCGAACATACAACAGATCATTTTAGAAAAACCAAGAATTACCAAAATTGATTTTGCAAAACCATTCCTGTTAGCAACCGATGCATCCAACACGGCCATTAATGGTATTTTAATGCAGGATCGGCCAGAAGGCAGAACACCAGTCAAATTTTTTAGCAGAATTTTAAAAAATGCGGAAAAACGATACTCATCTCTTAAACTGGAACTAATGGCAATTTATGAAGCGGTGAGACATTTTCGCAATTATTTACGGAACCATGAATTTGTATTAATTAGTGACGCGAAATCATTGAAATACCATTTAGATCTAACGCAGCAATCCGATATCACTGCAAGGTGGCTATTATTTTTAAGTGAATTTGCGTTTAAATTTCAACATATAAAGGGTGAGGAAAACCCCGCGGATTATTTGTCCCGATACATCTTACAAGAAGAACAGGTAAATAACATAACGGCACAAATCTTCGAAGGGAAGAAGGATTTAACGACCGAAAAAATTAAACAGGCACAACAGAACGATGAATTATTGAACAAAATAATACCACACGTCCGCGAAAAAACCCCTAAAAGTCCTAAGTTCAAAAATTACTATCTCGATGCACATGGAATTCTTCGTTATAGGGAAACAGCCACGCGAGAGAGGGCAGGAATAGATTTAATTGTGATCCCTCAGGCTTTAAAACAGTCCGTGATCAAAATTGCACACGCAACACATTTCGGCAGACAAAAAACGATCGATGTCATTAAGAAATATTATACTTGGGGCAACTTATTTGATGACGTAAAGACGTTTATCGATAACTGTCACAGATGTGCACAATTCAAAAACAGGCACATTCCCGCTACGGCGGGACAAAAAATGGACCGAGCAATACTGCCCGGAAAGTGTCTACATATAGATATTGTTGGGAAGCTGCCTCGCAGTGTCAGAGGCAATTGTTTTTTTGTGTCCGTGGTTGACAGTTTCTCAAGGTATATAGAATTATTTCCATGTAGAAAAATCACTGCAGATCAAATAGTTCAATGTTTACAAAGTTATTTTTCTCGTTTTGGGCTTCCAGATACGATTATATCGGACAACGGACCTCAATTTAGATCAAAGGAATTAAGGAGTTTTTTAAAATCTCTCAATATAGAGAGTCGTTTTTCGTCGATCTACCACCCACAATCGAATGGGACGGTAGAGGGCGCACAAGGCACGCTTCAGCAGTGTATTCGATGCATAGCAGAGAACACTTTTGAATGGGAAGATGCAAGTGTATGGGCGCAGCTCTATTACAACGCCTCTAAACACAGGGCGACGAATTTCCCGCCGGCGTTACTATTTCTGGGTCGTGACATTAAAATACCCCTGGACAATACAACTGACGTACAGGGACAAAATATTTTCGAATCAAGTTGGTCCCAGGAGGAAATACAAATATTTGTGGACAAATTAATTAAGCAGAATTTAAATAACAGACAACAGGCCTGGATATTTCAAGAAAAAGAGGCTAAACCGCAGAACTTAGAAAAACCCGCTAAACATACTCCAATCCACATAGGGGATTTGGTATACATGAGAAATATGCACAAGAAGTGTAAATTTGACCCCATTTTTACCGGCCCTTATAGGGTAATGAAACTATTTCGTAACAATAATTTGTTACTAAAAGAAGTGAATAAACCCCATGTAGAATCGAAAAAAGTTCATAAAAACCTCATTTTTCGGGTAAAACCCCAGACACAAGAAACAGACCCTGACGAGTCAAAAACCCCCACCCATGGTTATTGGTTACGCAACCGCTCCCGGAAGGGGCGAGAAACAGCACAAACATAAGAAAAGAACAAAAATTCAAAAAAAAAAAAAAAAAAAAAAAAAAAAAAAGGGGTTCTTATCAGCAGCCGAGTTGTGAGGTCCAGAGTGTTCCACGAGTGTTCATTCAGATTGTTGATTTTATAGTGAGTCCGTAGATGATGAAAAGATTGGAATTTCTGTGAAAGGGTAACGAAAACGAGAATTACAAAACTGATAGGAAAAAAGAGAAAAACGCGACCTGGAAGGCAATTGAATTTAGCTAATCATAACAGTAATAATAATAAGAATCATAATAATAATGACATGCTATATAATCAAAAGGGATATCCCGTGTAACCTTGTGCACTACAGAAAAGCTAAGCTGAAAATGAAGGGAATGTTAACAAAAAAAAAAAAAAAAAAAAAAAAAAAAAAAAAAAAAAAAAAAAAAAGAGACGGACAAAATATAATAATGTAGATAATAATAGCAAGCAATCAGATAACAGGCACACACATACGTATGTTAAAAAAAAAAAATAAATAAATAAAATAAAATAAAATAAATAAAAAGTAAAACACAAGTTAGCAAGGCATCAGCTGGTGTTGTCGTTTGGCTTTTGCTGTTGGTAAACAAACCGGCAGGGAGCCATTCCCATGGGGGCGAGTCGTTCGTTCGGATTTGCGGAGAGTCGTTCGTTCGGATGTCACGCATAGGATGCAAGAGAAGGGCAACATGAAAAGACAAAAATATACATATAAATAAATACCGGACATACAGCTATAGGCGAGACAAATACATAGTACAGTAATTTTACTAAAAATTTTAATTAATACAAGTTAGAATAAAATTATTGAGTTGCGTCACCAGAGTACCTGGGACGGAAAGCTGCAGATTTCCCCTTGGATTTTGGTACTTATCGGGCAATTGCAGGCAATAACCACGATGAGTAAGACGCGCTCTAGAATAATAGAAGACTATTTATTTTAAAGTAAACATAGGGAGTTCACAGAATAATTACCTATCAGACCGCATGGACTTGACATGCAGATCGGCGCTTTACAATATAAAACGTAAGAATAGTAACGTTAAGTTTGTTTCTCTTTACAAAATTACAGTTAATAGGGCGGCATAAGCTTTCATTAACAAAATAATTAAATAACAATCACTTACCTCTACACGACGTTGACATCCTAAAAAAAAAACACAGGCGAAAAATGTGCCGAGTCACTCCAGGCGCAGGAGATAAACCGGTTGCATGCAACACGAGTTGAGTCGTCGAGCTGCAGTTTCCCCCTTTTCCAAACGCGCGGATGTATTATACGCAGTGAAAAACCGGAAATTTCAACCATGAGTTCCGATTGTCAAGCGACAAACAGTTTCGCAGCCGGAAGGATCTGCTTAAAAGGAATACAAGAGGAGAGAGGGTAGTTCCAGAACGCACGGGTTTAGCGGTGAAACTCTTTTACAGATACAGACGTGGGAATTTAGAAATGAATTGAATGAGTAAATAAGAACGCATCGATGATTATGGCTAGATATTTTGGAACAGTGGTACGTGAGGTGTACCGTATAAATAAAAGGGTGTGCAATATAGGAATGAATCCCCTGTCTGAGCAAAAAAAAAATAATAATAATAATAATAATAATAATAATAAATAAAAAAAAAAAAAAAGGGAAGGAAGACGAGTATTTTTTATGATATGCAGATAAATATATATGTGTAACAAGTAATAGACACACAGGATATTGTATGTTATTCTTAATATATATATATCCATCTCTAATAATATAAATATGGTACATGTTGGTACAGAATGTGTGATCAAACATAATAATGTGTGTACAATCCCATTGGTGTACAATATATTATTTTGAAGAAATTGAGAAACAAGATACAAAGGTAACTCATTAATGTTATTAATGCAAAGTGGTTCGGAAACATTATCGATACTGCCAGATTTAACAAAATCTGACAAAACAAAGCCGCAAAGGAGAACGAAAATGTTCACGTGAAACCACAAAATGCTTGAGACACAACGGGAGAACAAATGTATCACAACTGAGACTTTTGCCGTGTGTAGCTACGCGTGATGGACTATTGTGTATGGACTAAACTCCAACTACTACACGGTAGAACGTAGCACATAATTTGCTACGTATGATGGACTATATCGCATGGACTATACAGGACAAGTGCCAAATTTTAAAACGTAGCACATGTGTAGCTACGTGTAATGAACTAGTAACTGTGGACATTGAATATTTTTTTTTCTTGTTTTTTTTATGTACACGGGGGAGAGATGTGGTGAAGTGAAACAGCAGTAAAATATAATTTTGAGACGGTTCCCATGGGAAGACCACACAAGTGGACCGTAAATTAGAAGAGGCGCCAGGCAATGGACAGTCTGGACACTATAGCACAATGAACTGTCAACTTTAAAATATTTATGGCCGAAAATATTTATGGCCGAAAATGATATGCAAATTTGGCGGGGTATATTCCCGAATGATCCACCTACATGTCTGGGATTCGACGAGAGGATGCATTAATTCCCCGATACGAACAAATCAGAAACTCCAGCCAATGATGTAAGAGGGGGTAAGAAAAGAGGAAACAACCCCGTGGGAGAAGAAAAAAATGACGACAGAACGAGTGTGCTAAAAAGAAGAAGCAGAAGAGAGTTTGGAAAAAAGTGTGTGCTTCGAATCAATATGATCAAGTTGTGTTCAAAAGAAACATGGAATCAGAGGCTTGAGGATGGCTTAAGAGAAAGAAAGCGGTTCCAATAGTGCACGCGTCGATCGTGTCTTGTGTAAAGATGGCTACCTCATCATAATGGTGAATATTCCCAGTGATCTATTTATTATTTGTGTTTCAAACCTTTTGTGGATACCCCTTATCCTCCAAAAACCACATCTCCCCCAGACATATTTAAGTTTAAAATTATGTCAATATCGTCTTTTAATTAATATTAGTGGAATGACTAAGAATAAATGGAATTTAGTTGCAATTCATAGAGTCTTTAGTTTTTTTAGTGTTTTGGTGTATGTCAATCATTTTTCCTTTTTTTTCAGCGTAATACTAGGAGTACTTGCCAAGCAGGTTATGCGCGGCATAATACCACTGTACGATCATCTTAGGCTTTAGTTTTCATCAAATTTTAACCATAACGAAAATAATCCACCACAGAAAGGGGAACATTTCCTTGAATCAGAACGTCCAATAGTTAGTAGTAGATTTCAATCAAAAAAGGATGTGAACAACCAGACGTTACAATAGTCCTAAATATTGAATTTTAACATTCTATACCTAATGGTTTTAGAGTTATGCAAGTTGTCTGCATACATGCGTACATACGTGTCACGTTGACACAACGTGCATATTTTTTAATGAAAAATTATTAATGCAAAACCTAATTAATATTGTCTAAATTTAAACTAATAATCTATTCTAAATCTAATTTAAAAATTTTAAACAATAACTATCTTTTAAAGCTTTCAATTTTCCTCTTGGCCTTCCCAATTACAGCGCATTAACGTATGCTAAAGCATTTCCCTTTCAGCTGCTTTGAAATAAAATAACAGTTGACGCCGACTAAAAGAATATTCATAACATCCCTTCGCTCGCATACTTCTCTGCTCCGCTGAAACAGATGTGTCTCTCTTGCGGTTTTGCCCTGATACGCAAGAAGCATATTGCTCGAAAAACACCTGCTAAAATTGTTCCAGAAAGTTCGGGCTCTTTCTATAGACACATGTTTTAACGGTTTTTTCTTTAGCAGTGGAAGAGTAATTTTTGGTGGGGCAAGCCACTCACTTCATGTGAGGAGGCTTTGCCCACCACGACGCGTTGCACGGATTAGCATCTACGCCGATCACCTTATGGTGACGGAGGCGTTCACCCACCGAGGTACCAGGCCGCTTTAATATGATCGCCGTGATGTTTTTGTCAACACACTTCCCCAAGTTTACTTTTGAATGCAATGTATTGTAGAGTTTTAAATGTATAATCCTGCGTTTTGGAAATTAGTGACTGTTCCAGTGTGAAAATAAAGCAATATGTTTTAAGTTTAAAGGTGTTGACTGAGGCTCCTTATTTAAAGGGAATGTGGTCTTCAAAATGTGTTTTTCTCCTGAAGTAAAACGTGTTAGCCCAGTGTTCAAAGTGTTTGTGTGATCATGTTTCAGAAGAAGTAAATCGACATGCGCCACCAAAAGCGAATTTCATTCTTGGTTTTGGAGTTTGTCCTTCCTCGTCGCTCTGATGTGGAATTTCTAGTGCATGTGTGATTTCGTTCAGTGGGGACGAAAAGCATGTTCACCCCTACGAAGCGTTGTGTATGTCATCGTGTTCCGTATGAAAGAAAGTACGTCTTACCTAAGGGGAATAAATCTCCTTTCGTCATCGTTGTGTGAATTTAAAATGTGACCCACTATACGATCGTCTTCTTAAAACTATGTCACTCTCACTACCAAGTTGTACCAGTTTTAATCTTTACAAAATAATTCATCGTCTTTTTACGATCACCACCTTCCACCGTACATCTCCATTTGACAATATGTATACACATACTTACGTACAGACGTCACGAAAAACTAGTCAAAATGGAGTCATGGTTGTTCAAAATAAATGTTGCCTGGATAAATACGCAAATGCATGAGTACGTTGTGACGTCATGCAAAATCTCATCATAGTTAATTTACAGATGTTCAAAATCGATTTTTCCTTCAAAATCTGAAAAGCAAAATATTCTGCGATTGCTATACTTCCTTTTAGTTCGTACAAAGAAATAAAAACCGCAAATATATTTTCACTCGTCTTTTGTAACGTCTGCACGCACATATATCTGTAATTCGAATAACTGAAAAACTATTAGATGTACAGAGATAAAATTTGATATTTAGGACCGTTGTAACATCTACTTGCGCACCTCTTTTTTGAATGCAATCGACAAAGTAATTTATCTGCAGGATCACCGAAAAGACTTTCAATACATTTAAGTCTATGGGCAGCCTCAATACATTATGGTCACACAAGTCTGTAGACAGTCAAAACCTCGCTAACCGTCAACAATCTTGAAGAGTTTTGGAGACATATCCCCAAATTTGGCACCAAAATAAGTTTTCAAGACTGATTTCCACTTTGCGATAACGCTTATACTTGTCAAGAAATTCTTTACCTTAATATCATTGAAATTTAGTATCTCCGTTTAAAAAAATAAGTTTGAACGAAGTGCATGAAATATTTACAAGGTCACCTAAAAGATTTTCAATAAATTAAAGTGTATGGTCATCTTCAATACCGTGGAACTCTAACGACGGTCATTGCTTGGGCCATGCTCTAAATCTCGCCAAGCTTGTAGAGTTTATCGCCAAAAATATAGATTCTAAAACAGAATCTAGCTTGGTGATATCCCTTTTTTTTCTAGAGGAATTACCAAACCTTAATCGTATTGAATTATCATATCACAATTTCAAATTAAATAAACTTGAATGAAGAGCATGAGGAAGTCACGTGCGATGAGAAAGTCACGTATGTCCACACCGGATTATTCTTTTATCCATAATATCCTGAGGAGATGTTGGTCACGAGCTTTGAATAAAGTTTAAAAATAATAACGGAAGTATTTTAGTGCTGAAGTAATGTAAATATAAGGTATTTCGGAACGTGATATCACAAATTATTATAATCATTTTCTCTACATTGAGATCATTATCTCCTGTAACGTACGCACTAGGCACTTCAGTACATAATGAGTTTGGCACTGACATGTCACAAATTGCCAAAGTGGACCACTTTTGTTGATTTATTGAGAAATTTGGTGACAAAAGTAAGTCCCTAAAAAGTGAATCAATCTTTGCTATGTCTTCAATATTTGATGATTTTAAAGATTGGAGTTCTAATAAAGGAAAGGGATCTGTAAGGTTCGTAATGTACATGCAAAGCTGCACGAATAAACTAAATTCAATATTTTGCACTCGTTAAGAAACTACTGGAGACTTCATAACAGTACATCTGGGATATTTGTCACCATAGCGTGATGGAATATTTCGCAGTGCCACATACGCAAACTGCAAAGAATTATGCATTAAAGTATGTGTAGAACTGTTTTAATGGGCACCTTAATGCGGAATCTTTGTTGCACATTCATAAATCCCCGAACACTGAAAAAAATGGGCAAAGGTAACAGATATATAACTGTTCCCTCAAAAGCGGAACAGCTTTGATTTCAACCCTTATTGGTGCCGTTCTGGCTTTGCGACAAATTAATGTCGCCATTTATTTTTATATCCTATATTTCTTCTTTTATTGTACAGAGGTGTATTTGTTTTTGTTCCGTAATACTAGGCAACAAACGAAACTTTTCTCTATGTCCTGGCTCTAAATAGCTTATTCTTACTAATTTTGGGTCGAGAAAACGAATATGTAAATGATTATTTTTTGTAACTAGCTCTCATTTTCAAGAGACACAAAACCCTACTGGAGAAAGGTGCACAGCAACCTACCCATCGTTTCAAAGGTAAATAATCTTGTTTAGTAAATATAATGCAATAGATCATGTTTCATTAAGCAATGTGAATTTTCAGAAAGCAGGAGTTAATTTAAGCTCATTTCTGTGAGAGTTTCCTTTTGGCCTGCCAGCCGCTTCTACTGTACGTCAAGAGGAGCATCTCTTACAATAGTCCTGCAGTAGTCATCCAGAATCAACTTTATCCAACGACTTGATGCCTACGTACCATTGAAGAGATATATTGATGAAATCTTTCACATGGCTCATCGCTTACAGCTCCAGAGTTTTTAGTAAAAAAATCAAGATAGAATGGGAGAAAAATAAAGTATCAGAGGCAAATCAAATACAAGGTCATAGAGCTTTTGTAGGAGTTCTTGAACCAACTGTTGACAGTTTGATTATTGTTGACAGTTATTTTCTGTTGCCTAGAAGTTCTCGTAGCACACTCTTAAGGGCTTCCCAGGCTGCTTTCACTTCCCCTTCCAATTTTTTTTATCAAAATCAAGGTCCTTCTTAATTGTGAGTATTTGAGGGCCCACAGAGACAACCTCCTTAACCTTTGCATCCCACAATATCGGCAATGCATCTTTAAAGTATTGGCTACTCCATCCTTGTTCAAAGAAACAGCAAAGCTCTTTATTATTCCCAGCTTAATATGTAGGTGGGGAAGCAGAATCATGCTGTTATACGGATCTACTAGGAGCTCAACATTTTTCTCTCTCGAATTTAGATTTCTTGAGAACCATTTATATTTTGTGAGGTTTTCTATCTCGAGAGTCCCATAAACACAGAAAATAGCAAACTTAATACATCCTAACTGCATTCCCAGGTGTACAGAAGCAAATTTTAAGTCCCCATGGATTTGCTATTTGTGATTTTGGTATTTGATTGACTAGAAATAATAGCACATACTTGTAAGTCTCCTTCATGCAAACGGAATGTCCTACTAAGCTTGGAAGAGTCTACAGACAACATCCACTAAAAAATCATAAGTTATATTTAGGGAATTCATCAAGCAGTTGATATTGATCAAATATTCTTTCTTTTCAAAGAAATGCTAATTCTCGTGAAAAGTCTTAACTTCTGGCTGATGTAGTTGCGATTTTTTCAGTCTTGATGCCAGAAGCTCTACCTTCTCCTTTGGGAATTAAAGATCTCTTACGAGATGCCTGAGTTAATCTGAGGGGCTCATTAAAGATCTGTGCCTCGAAATCTGGATCATGGGAAGTCTCAGATTTAGTGACTTCTTCAGCAGCATCATTTTCAATTGCATAATTTTGAGGTGGTTCAGAAATTGTTAGATTAGCAGAAACGGGTCGAAAGGCTCATGGAACACATGTATAGTGTGCGAGCCATTGTAGCCGTACAATCCATCCTACTTTACTACCTACATTGATTCTGTACCTTTGAAACAAGAGCTAATCTGAACTTTTAAAGTTTATTTTCATGTTTAGCGAGACAAATACTTCAGAAATGCCTATGTTTGAGCCCAATATGATTTTGGTGTTGGCTAGTGTAATTAGGGAACTTGATTCAAAAGACAAGTTGATATTTACTTCAAAAGTAGGGGTACTCTGAACCCCGTACCCTCCTTTTTATTTCTCTAAACACGATTATACTAATAAAAGTTACTAATGCATCTATTAAATATAAAAATGAACCTAAATTACACAGTGCAAAATACATTATTTCTAACGAACCGTATAAAGAAATTTGCAGTCTAAAATGGTTAAGAATGGTTGGACATTGCCATTTCATGTGCATCGCTCCAAAGCAAGTCACCGTAGAAAACCGCATTAAAAAGAGATGATATCTAAAATTTACTTTAAAGGCCTAATAAAAAGCGTTTTCAGACACAAGTTATCAGATTGAACTAAGAAATGTTATAATAACTG
>JAWZYV010001193.1:0-18089 GCA_038373885.1 Cheiracanthium punctorium
GATGAAAAAGAAATAACAAAAATTAATAATTTATGGAAATATTTTTTTTTAAATATCTTCTAAATTTTCACTTTTACCAAATTTTTTAAATAATTTTTTTTTTAATTTAAACCCCGACCAATAACATCACAATGGCAATAACAAATTTCAATTATTCCTAAAAAGGACGAAATACCTCAAAAAACAAACTAACCAAGGAAAGGGGGAGAACTTATAAAGTAAAGGGCGATATGAAAAATTTAAACCTTTCCAAAAACATCAAAAACAATTTCAAACATCACCAATTAACATTTCGGAACCTCAAAACAAAAATTTTTCATCATTCCTAGTAAAATTTAACAATAAAAAAGCACTAAAACGCAAACGATTTATTTAATGGGCACTAACACTTTTAACAATAGCTAATTAAGTTTGGGAAAAAAGCGTTATTTTTTTTTTTTTGAAAAACCCACGAAATTTAAATCTTTGTCACCAAATTGGGGCTTTTCCTTTGTTTATCATAAAATTTTGAGACTTAAAAAACAGAGGGTCTTGTTTTCGGGTCTGTTTTTTTAAACATTCAAATCGAAAGGGCTTTGGTGAAACGTAGTTACTTAACAAAATTAACCCTTTCAACCTTCTCATGCCACATATGCTTTTAAAAATCCCTTTTCCCTCCCCCCCCCCAACATCTGCACAACTCACCGCTGGGAAATTGTTACAGTCAAAATTTTTGGGGATGATTAACATTACTTTTTTAGTTTCAAATTTTAAGCCTCAAAAAGGGGACGGAAAAATAATTTCATATATTGTTTTTTTTCCCTCAAACCACCAGGGTGACGATTTTTAGTAAATTTTTTAACAGCGCGTTCCAGTTTTTTCAAACAATTTGTTCTAATTTTTTTTTCCCCCTAGCCCCTTTGTAGCAATTTTTTTTTTTGGGTTTAATATCCCCGGAACATCATAGGTTATTAGAAAAAATTTATCTTGTGCACAACATACTGTTCTACAAATGATCCCTTTTTTCCCTATACTTTAAGGAAGGGTTAACCATTTAAAAGCACCTCACAAAAACCCCTTAAAATGCATTTTCCAGTATTTTTTTTGTATTTTTCCACATTAAAACCATAATTTCATTTAAAAAAATTTTTTTTAATTGAAATTTTCATATATCTCAAAATATTTTTGATTAAAATAAGGCTTAAAATATTGCTTTCACATAGCATTTGCTTTCTTTTTAAAGGAATTTTGTTGAAACGGGCCCCCAAAAAAATTACAATTTTTGTCTCGAAATTTCCATATTTTTTTTCCCCCCTTAATATTTCTTTTTAGTTTTTCGTCTTTTTCAAATATCACCAATATACCTCACAAAAAAAGAATTAAGATTCATTCCAACAACCGTGTGTACAATTTACTGTTTTTATCAAAATTATGAAAAATTTTTTTAAAAAAAGTATTTTTTTTCCCTTTTTGAACCGCAAACCCCATGAAAATTTTTTGAAATAAATATTTTGTTACAAAATTATCTTCCCTCCTTCACGAAGGGTAAATATTTTGTGGATAGAAGTAAAAATTAAAATACTTCGTTTTGGGCCACTCAGTTCCTGAAAAAAAAAAAAAAAAAAAAAAAAACATGCGAACAAAGTAATTTTTAAATTTTATATTAAAACACACACAACCCAACACACAAAAAAAATATGGTGCCAAGTGCAAAGGTGCCCAAGCTTTTTCCAAACCGTTAGCAAACACATCTCCTTTTCCAAAAAACGGGGGCATAATTAAAAATTTTATACATTAAATAAGTCAAATTTAAAGTTTATAGAATAATTTAAAATTAAAAAGTAATAAACAATTTAAAGCTTTTTTTAATTATATAATCTTTTTTAAAATTAATTGTTAATTGTTTAAAATATTTATAACCTATTATATAAATTGTGTAAAACATTTTTATAACTTTTGTTATACAAAATTTTGTATAAATTTTAAATGTATATCGTTTATATCAAAAAATTGAAGTCAATAAAAATTCCTATAAAAATTCGAAATTTAAAAATTTTATACGGTCCCGCGTCCTATCATTTTACTTTTAGAAACATTTTTCTTTCCGATTTAAAGAAAAATTAAAACAGATTGTTTTTTTTGTGATAAAGGATTCACCAATTATGAACACATATTTTATTAACTCATTTTCCCGTTTAAAAATTTCCTTTTAGGGAAACCCTTTTAAGGACCAAAAAATATTAAAATTTTAAACCATACTTTTTTAATTTTTCTTTTCCTCCAACTGCAGAAAGAAGAAAACAATTTTAGTACTAATTTTTTAAAGAGGTTTATATCGGCCCAAAAAAACAACAGGGGTTTTTGATTTGAATGTTTGAAAACTGGAAATTTTTTTTTCTCAAATCATTCATACAACCCTTATTTCGCGGTCTAAAAGGGGTCAAACACTTAAAGCAGCGTAATGGGTGAATTTTGATAGTACTAATTTTTTTTTTTTTTTTTTTTTTACGGGCATGAAAATTTATAAAGAAAAATTTCTAAATATAACGATAAGACCGATGACCATTAAAATTTCGATTTCGTAATTTTTATTGGGAATTGATTTAAGACTTCGGTTTGTTTCTAAAATTTATAGATTATATAATTTTAAAAAATTTTTGTAAGGGGAACATGTGCTCTAACAAAAATTTTTGGGGAAATAGCCATTTTGGACACCGTTGTTTTTGGACACCCGTATATAAAGCATAACTTACTATTTTAGTAGGCATTTTTGTTTAAAAACTTCTACTAAAGAGACAAATTTTTTTAAGAGCCATCCAACAAATAATTAATTTCAAAAACAACAAAAACAACAACAAAAAAGAACAAGAAAAACATTTTTAAAAAATTTTTTGTTTAAAGAATATAAAAATTAATTTTATTTTTAAATATCTATAAATTAAACTAAAAAACGAAAACTAAATTTTTAAATTTCAGATAAACATATATATTTCAACAAAACAAAAATTTTACCCATACAACGAGATTATCCGACAAACAAGCCATAATCCTCTCAATTTATTTTTCATCATAAACAAAATTAAAAAAATCGAAAACTTAAAGCAAAAATCCTTTTTTTGTCTGACCTTTTTTTCACGACCTTAATTCGTGAAATTTTTATATACTGCCAACTGCAGGTTTCATAAATCAAGTGAATTACTTAATACCACAGCAGTAATATATTAGCATGTAATTACGAACAAGCGCGAGCGTGAGAGCGCGCTATGAGTGCGCCGCGATGACTGTCTGAGTTTCTTTTCTGACAGAGTTCTGAACAGAGTCTGACAGAGTTCTTGTCCTTCTAACGGCCGGTACTGTCCGATTAGGCCTTGTCCCTGAACAGCTGCCCAAGGTGTTGGCACCCCTTTATATGGGGTCATCTAGTAGGTGGGCCAACGTCGCCCCTATGAAGTGACGGACGAAGGACACCCACGCCCAGTCCGGGGAATCGAACGCCGGCGGCCGGGAGTTGAACCCGAAACTGGAGTACGGTGCACCTTACCCAGCATACAACTCGATCGCGCTGTTGTGCAGAGTAGTGTCCGCTGTATTGCGTAAAAGGTTTGGCAAATTCGAAATAGTCAATCCTTGTCGTAACCACACCGAGGATACAGTATTACGTTACGGTGCTTTATCGTTCATTAATTTACAAGGAATTTAAAATTGATGAATATATGCAAACACTTTTAATTTAAGAACACAAAATGGTGTATTATAGCACGGCGTTATGTTGCATGTCAAATGCCCATCATCGGGACAAATCTCGTAAGTACTCTGTAGTCATGTATACTAATAAAATCTATCTTCGTTTTTACCTCCGGAAGGCCCAATTTAATAACCTAAACCCTTCATGGTTTATGCAGAAGACAGACACCATTTTATTTAACCCTTTGAGGCGCAAAAACCATTCACCAATGGCTGAAAAACGTGGCAGCCGTTGCCCATCGCTCGCATTAACTACCAGCACGATGGCGGACGATCGAAATGTTCATCGCGTGCCACAGATCTAGAGACCCTTTTTTTGACGACCCTAAAAGGATCACCAGATCTGTAGGCAGCGCGAAGAACGTATGCCGATCATACCACCATCATGCCTGATAGTTAAAGTCAAGAGCGAGGGGGGCGCCGGGGGGGGGGGGGGGGGGGGGGGGGGGCGCGCCCCTTTTTTCCAGCATTGGGGCAATTCTATCCAGCACTTCTGGCGTCTTGCCCGTTGGTACAGCAGATGTCAGTGCTGTTTAAAAATAAGTCAGTGACAATTGTTTTGACGGGAAATGACGTGCAAAAAAGTACAAGGTATTCTCGTGGGCTATGTCCACGCCGCAACAATTTTTATAGAAATCAATCTTGATGCGTATTGTATTTTTTTTCTTTATTTTTTCTTCTTTTTTTTTCTCCCGTAGATTTTTTCTTATTCTTTTTGTTCTTACTTTTTTTTTTTTTTTAATTTTTTTTTTCTTCTTTTCTTTTCTACATATTTCTTTTTTCTTTTTTTTTTTAATGTTAATAATTCTTTATTTCCCTTTTTACTGTTTTCTTTTTTTTTTTCTATCTTTCTTTTTTATTTTTCTTTTTTGTTTTTTTCCTCTTGGTTTTTTTTTTCTATTTTAGTGTTTTTTCTTTTAATTTTTTTTATTTTAATATAAATTTCCCCTTTTTTTTTTAATTTTTATATTTTTCTTTGTGACCTGCAACAGTCAAACATCAGATGTTTTGATGTTCCCAGAGCGGAACACATGCGCGTTAAATTTTGTGGGGTTAATCCTTCCTGAAAAATTAATCAAAACAGTGTAATCTCAAAGAAAAGCTTTTTAGAAAACCAAGAATTAAGAAATCTATTTTGCCTATGAACGTAGATGTTGTGGCACAAAAAAAAAAAAAATAAAAAAAAAAAAAAAGGCGAGAGAAAAAATAAAAAAAAAAAAAGAATTATTAGTCTTTACGCAGTTTCTTAATTATGACGTCACGTTGTTGATTCCTGTTTAAAGAAAAGGCCCAGTCAGTTTCAATTGAGTTTCGTTTTAAGGGTATATGTCGAAAAAAAAAAGGAAGAAAGCAAAAAGTGACCTCTGAAGGTTTAGTCTTGGTACACAATTTTGGAAAAGAACAGAATGAGCAGCCCATGGCCTCCTAAAAAGGCTAGATTAGGTTCTTTAATAAGCTGTCTTTTCCACACTGCTCAATAAGCGAAAATACTGTGCCGTATGTGAAAATTTTTAAGAAAAAGAATCTTAAAACATGGAACTGAGCTGCAAGATTTTTCGAAGAGGGACACGCTTTGCGAAAAATTTCCCCGATTTGTTAAAGAATTTTTTCTAAAAGTTTTTGAAACTGAAGACAGAGATGATCGGTTTAGTGCAGTAAATGTTAGGGAGGCGCTGTCTGTAAGAGAACTTGTCAAAAGATGTTTGAAGTAGCCGTGGAGGGGCATAATTAGTTTTATTGTAAACCAAAATCACATGAATTTTTCGAGCAACCACCCGTTAACCATTATAACACACGTAAAATTTTATGGCCAGAGATTATTATAGCCCAGTAGAGCGGCACCAGCGAAGAGAGGGGTTACACCCAAAATATTCATTTACTCTAAAATCTTTCCGACTAATTGCAGAAAGAAAGGTTTCAACTTTTAATAATCAACTTCGTTTTCTTAGAAATAACACCAAATCTATACTCCAACGTTTGGGGCAGCTGTAGAAGATAAAAGAATTCTTTTCGTCGTAGATGTATTTCACATTTAACATGTCAATCTTCTCCTTCCCTCACAAAATAAGAACTGTAGTTAGTTGTCCTCGAGGCTTATTCGTTGTAATTTCATCTATATTCTGTTCTACTTTTAACCAGGTAACTAAAACAACTTTCTTTTTTCTGTCGGGCGGGAGCGGGAGGGAGGACCATGCAGTGGATTTATTGGCGCAAGCAGATTTCCTTAAAAGGGGGAGGTGGACATAATTTTTATGTAAAAAACAAAATATATAAAATTTATGTTACAATTTTTCGACAAGAGGGGGGGGGGAGGGGGAGGTTGGCCCATTCCATTGTGTACGCCACTGAGTGAATCTTTGGTAAAGGGTGCGTAAGGGTTGTTACCAAAACTAGGGTTAGACTGAAGAGTTCTTCACGAGACCACAATAAATGAACGTATTTCAATGGACCATGGATGTTGATTGAGGATCTTAGCAATTTTCCATTAATACTATTTTGGATGAAGTGCCTTATTTTGTAATCCTTAATAAATCCTCAATTTTGTTTTGTTTGAAATTGATGTATGTCTCTAAAATACGCTCTGAACAATGACTACCCATAGAGCGTGATGTACAGGAATTCTTTTGCGTGCCCTGTAAAAAAGCTATAAATACTACGTGCACCATTATCGATCTTATATTGCCATTGATTTTTTATGCCCCTGCAAAATTTCAAGTTAGTTGGACGGCTAGAAGTGGGTGGAAACTAAATTATAAGATTCCATTAGATCCATACATACTTATATACAGGTATAAATAATGAAAGCGTGTTAAAAAGTGTGACATCATTTATAAAGCGGCCCTTTAAAACGCCAATGGGGTGATAAAAGAGCTAGACTGCTGCACGAAAATCCCATCCATGAGTTACCATGCCCAGGCGTAAAAGTAACCTCACGTGTGAAATAATTCCGAATATTCCCTTATTTGAATTGCTAAGAACAGTCCTTCCAAGTGTAATTTATGGACGTGTAGTTTAACCACACTTCACTTACTGGTCAGTCCTAAAGAGCAAGAGATGTTGGCACATGCTTGATACGGATCATGGTAGCCAGCACATTTCTTCTTTCCCGTCAGCGGATCTTCAGTGGTGTATCTGTAAAGAAATAGCTTTTAAAATACGCAGAACAGAAGAAAGATAAACCCTGCCAATGACCTGGAGCAAAAGGATGATCATCGACTGCCGCAGACGGGGAAAATAGCGCCAGCCGCTCAAAGGAAAGCCCCTCGAGGCCTTTTTAATGATTAACTACATAAACGCCCTCTAGCGACGCATCATGATGCAATCTACAACAAACACCCGCATGAGCCCAACATAAACTTAATAATTACGGCTTACAGCACCATCTGACAGGCAAATTTGGTTTAGCTCTTTTTGAATACGTCGATGACCGTCTCATTGCTCCAAGTCCGTGACCATGCCAACAGCGTTGATTGTTTGCTTGCCAAGAGGGGACAGTTCACGTTACCGGATGTGCGGTTTAGAGCTACATGCGTCCTTCCTGGAGTTTTCTGCCACAATTTGGATCCTCATCAGAGGAAGGGGGGGGGGGCTTTCTGAATATTGGCACCTCATCTCGGAAACTGCTAGCGACCTCCGAGAGGACTTTCTGAAGGACAGATTTAACGTGCACGTACATCGCATATACACGGTATTCTTCAGTGGAAAGTTAAAAAATTTTCGGTAAAATTACGGAGAATCTATTGGTAATCATTTATCCTTGTGAAGACATAACACACAAGGTCTTGTGTCATGTGTCCTTGTCTTGTGTCATTTATCCTTGTCATTTATCATTGTGATTGATAATCATTTATCTTTGTGAGTCTTGTGTAAATTTGGAAAAATTGAAAAGCGGTTATTTGGTGAAATCACAGAGGTTAAATTTATAATAGACTCAATAAAATTGCATCTGTAAATATAGCAAAGTCTCTGTAAATATACGTATGTAAAAATACCAAAGTCTACACTGTTTAAAACATATCTGTAAATTAACGGAAAAAAGACTGGCAGCCGACTTGGGGTTCTGTTTACTATTTTTAAGAACGGTAACTTTCCGTTTTAGTACACGTCTGTTGAATAAAGTAACTTACTCTGACATCCCTGAATAGAACCCTCAACCTACAGAGTGATAGACTGACACTCCTACCCACTGGACCACCTAGCCTTATTCCAGGCAGGGGGACCAAAAGTTGAAGTACCGATTATTTTAGTCTCAGAATAGGATTTGGGTGATCATAGTGGGGGAGATTTTGAAATTCGTGACAAAATATAGTACAGTTAACATAGTCAAATTATTGGGTTGGTAAGAAATTAATTTCAATTTTCAGAAATATATGTAAGTAGTAACGACATTCACACTTTAGCTACTTCACATACCGGTTTAAATATGTTTAGATAAATGCTGACAAACTTTGAAAATGGGAAAAGAAATACATTGGCTGCTAAAAATATCTAAAAATTACACCTTTACTGATTTTCTGTTCCCTATTTAAAATTTAAAGGAAAAAAAATAGAAATCACTCCCTCGTAATTCTAACATAGAAATGTTCTTTGAAAGGAAATTCTTTATTTAAAAAAAAAAAAAAAAAATGATCATAACTTATGTATATGTGTAACGAAAATTCATTTTTCAAAATTACTTTCAAAACTTACAAAAAAAAAAAAAAACAAACATGGAAATTTACCGTTTTCACCTGAAATTCCCGAAAATTGTAACATGTTTCTTCTCTTAACTCAAAAGTACCATTTCTTAGGGAAAACGGTCATTTCCCTGAAAATTAAGGCTAGAAATATCCCGAATTTTCAGATTATGTTGAACAATGCATGTAAAAATCCCGTTGTTGGGGATAAGACACCCGCTGAAACAAACTTTTCCTCCTTTTCTACGCAGCTGTAGTTTTGGATAAAGCAAGTTATTCAATCCATTTTTCTATTCAAAATTTCTTAGAAATTACTTCAAGAACTTTAAGAGTGGGTAATTCGGTTAAAAAACACTCTATACACAGTGTTTTTTAACCCTGTGTTTAACCTGTGTTAACCCTGTAATTAACTTTTAAATAGTTAGAAAATAGTTTTAAATAATTGTTTCAAAATCCCTGCGTCAGCATTTTCACAAGATAAAACTATTTCAAATTTACTGGTGAATGCTATAAATATTAGAGTAGCGATAAATAAAGTACCTTTATGATATCAAATAATTCAGTACGAATTTTTTCCTTTTTATATTATGTAATTAATGGTTGGAAATCCCCATTTGTTGTAAAATTAAATTTCTTATCTCAAATGTTATTGTAAATGGGCAAACCACCAGAAATTTTAAATAGTTTTAATTTGAAAATAACAAGCCTATCAACGTAATCGTGGGTTGCTTAGCTAATCATAGACATCCATAATGCTCCTCCTTGAGGTCCCTCCTGCGATCCCTTGATGGAGTGGATATAACGACCGTTATTGCTTCATGCCCGACCTTCGCATTGGGGATGGAAATAAGGGGCGAGGTTCGTGCCTTATTGCGTTACACCCACTCAAGAAATTATAAGAGCATGAGCGGAATTTCATAATTTAGTTTTGTGAATAACTAATTATTTTTTGGAAAAACGCAAAATTAGAAATAAAAAATCTGATGTGTCCAACACATGACTTCCTTGCACGTCCATTAGATCAAAAATATTTTCGACGCACTTCCTCTACATTTATTTGTTTGAAAGAGATAAAATATCAATAATAGTAAGGTTTAGCGAATTCTAGTCAAATATTTCGATATCGCCAAGCTGAGTGCAATTTGAAAGATTTCCTTCTGACACTTTATTTGGCGATATTTCACCAAAAGCCGACAAACTTGAGATAGTCAGCGAGATTTTGAGGATAGCCAAAGTAGTCATTGACCACAGACTTTCAATGAGTTGAATGCATCTATACACCTCAATGTATTCAAAGTCATTTGGCTCACCATGTAAATAAATTCTCAGTCGATTGCTGTCAAAAAAGATATTGAAAACAGTTAGGTATTACAATAGTTCTAAATACAAAGTTAAAAAATCTACGGGTTAAAGTTTTAGAGTTATACAAAATAGGAAATAATTTTTGGCGCCAAATTTGGCGATATTTCGGCGAAACTCGTCAATGTCGACGACATTTGGCGAGATTTTAAGCATAAACCAAACAATGACAGATTATCGCCAAATTTGGCGATATTTCGCCAAAACTCGCCAAGAATGATGACAAATGGCGATACTTTGGGCATGGACCAAATGACTGACTATCGCCAAATTTGGCGATATTTCGCCAAAACTCGCCAAGGTCGAGGACAGACGGCGAGATTTTGGGCATGTACCAAACAATGACTGTCTACAGTTGTATTATAATGAAGATGTCCATAGACATTAAGGTACTGAAATTCTTTTCGGTGGTCCTGTAAATAAACTCTCCAGTAGATTGGAACCAAAAATCGAGATGCACAACTAGATGTTACAACATTCTTATATATGAAATTTCATAATAGTTTTTGAGATTTGAGAGTTAAATATGCACACACGTACACCAAAAGTCGCCAAGCTTGGCGACTTTTGGCATAGTTCTTGAGGGAGGCACATGACCGTGGTCGGACCATTACCTAACTTATGTGGTAGGACGGTATTGTGCTTGAAATGGATGAATGCCCCTAAAATTGCTATTGACCGTAATGTATTGGAAATCTTTTGAGTGTTCCTGTAGCAGAACTATAAATGATAAAGACACTTTTTTTAATGGAGAAATTCATTTTCTAACTCTTTACAGCATATATCACTTCTGAGTCGTTTGAAATAGCCCAATACCTCTAAAAAACGCTTTGATGAATTTCGGCCCATAGAGCGTAATGTATTTCGAATCTTTTGGGCGGTCCTGTAGATAAACTATTCAGTCGAATGGAACCGAAAGGGGAGGTGCACAACTAGATGTTACAACAATCCTAAATATAAAGTTTCAACATTCAACGCCTAACAGTTTTTGAGATATGCGAGTTTAATGAATTTCGGCCCATTGAGTGTAATGTATTTCGAATGTTTTGGGCAGTCCTGTAGATAAACTATCCAGTCGAATGGAACCAAAAGGGGAGGTGCACAACTAGATGTTACAACTATCCAAAATATGAAGTTTCGACATTCTACGCCTAATAGCTTTTGAGTTAGGCGAGTTTAATGAATTTCGGCCCATAGAGCGTAATGTATTTCGAATCTTTTGGGCGGTCCTGTACATAAACTATCCATTCGATTGCCACCAAAAGGGGAGGTGCACAACTAGATCATAGAACAATCCTAAATATCAAATCTCAACATTCTACGACCAATAGTTTTTGAGATATGCGAGTTACATACATACGTACGTACGTACGTACGTACAGACGGCATGGAAAAACTGGCCACAGTAGACTCGCCACTGGTCAAAATGAGTTGCAGACGCGTTAATATGATCGTGCATGCTAGCCTACAATGAGATGCATCGAAAAAAATTTTTAAATTAAATTTAGAGGTAGTCAAAATCGGTTTTTATGTCGAAATTTGGCCCCCAAAATTTTTCGGGATCACATTACTTCCTTATACTACGTACAAGGAAGTAATAAATATAGGAAGCTGTTATAATACATGATATGGTTTACTTTTACGGAGAACAACATTTAAAATATAAAACTGGCATAGATAATTTCACTTACGATTCATATTTTCTTGAGATGGTGTACATCTCATCTTTTACTGTGAATCATGAGAAAAAAAAATCGAGCGGCGTAAAGTCTGGAGTGGAGAGCATGTAATAAACTCCGATTATCCGAACATAGTCTGAGCATAACATTATTTTTTCGCGAGTGAAGTGTTTTCGAAATACTTACGTCTTCAGTTCTAGTGGTACTTGTTTTTTGGTCTTTCCAATTCCACAGGAGCATTCGATTGTGATCGGCTTACAGCCAGCTATTTCGTTTTTTTGTTTCTGCAGTGGCTGCAAGGGAAATGAACATGTAGCAGCGCACCGACTGCCACGTCTGAAAAAAAAAAAAAAAAAAAAAAACAATAAAGATAAATCATGCCAAATGAATGTGCATCACATAAGCGCTGGATTTTTCACAGACTCTTGCCAGGAAGCAACGGCGGACACAGAAAGGGAATCGCTGCCACTGACCCGCGTCTTTGAAAGATGTAAGTGAACTGGTGTAAAGCAAATAAATATTAAAGTATTTTCCTGAACTAATAATAGAAATCTATGAGAGCTATTTGGTTGTCCGTGTAAAGGAGGTATAGAAAAAACACTAAATATTTTGACGCAGAGCATTCTTCGGAAACTTTATATTTCAAAGGTGGAGGGGCTCCAGTGAGGGGCGGGGAGGCAATCCCCCCATTCCCGAATTTTTGTTTAGAACTTTAGACTTGTATACTTCATGATTTCAAGCATTCAATTTGCATTTTGAACAATTATGGACCCTATCTAAACAGTCCAATGCCATGGATATAAATTTCAACTAGTCGTCCCCATTCACAAAATTGCATTAATCCGTCTCTGGTGTAGCATTGGCACTTGTTATAAATCTAAGGTGACCAATCAGTTGATAATTTCAGAATTTTTTTAAATTTGTCCCCAAAATGTAAAGCAGCAAACGAGGACAAAATTTTGATCGAAATAATTGTCTCTTTCTATTTTTTTTAATTAATCATGTTACATTTATTATATGAATACAGTAGACTCTCGGTTATCCGGATGGTCGGGATATGCCTCGTACCTGATTAGAGAATATTCCGGGTAATTGAATTTATGCAAATTTGGTGCAAAAGTTATTCGAGTATTTTGACCAATCAGGTTCCTGAATTTATTCCGTCCGCATGTGCTGTACTATCCAATGGCAGTTAACGTTACAGTTAGCGTGAATGAAACCGCTATGTAAAAACACCCTATTGACTTTTACTCGAATAGTTTACTGAGAGGGTGTACAATGCAGGATAATAATAAACATAAATTTTCTGTTATCTAGATTTACAATTAATACATTACATTACAATACAATACAATACAATACAAAACTATAATTTTTAATCTACTTATCAATCATCTCCTCTTTAACTAAGTGTAGGAAATTTATATTCAGAACTGGGGATATCATGCTGATTTGTCTCCAATTCTTTGTTCCAAAATCGTCCCCCCTAAAACTCATATGTTTGTTCATATTTTGGCGGCATTTAAAGGGGTTGGATCTGCAGCTATCGTCAACTGTTCCAGACAAAGCGAAAAAAAATTCCGTATGTTTAGTTCCCATCTAGAACCAGAGAGAAGAAAAAACATGGATAATTCATTGTCGACAAGACCGTTGGAATCTCACTGCTATTGCAAGATTATATGAAGCGAGTGTTAAATTAATTTGAAATATACTTTTATTTTTGCATTATATGGCATAATTATGTGCATCTAAGCATTTCTTTTCATTCATATTATTAGATTGATACATTTTAGAAACATTTATGTTATTATTGTTGCAGAAATACTCTTGCTCGTTTCCTGGGTTCGTCGTTCTAAAGCCAGTAGGTTAAAAGTTCAGAATACAACTTTATTGCTTCAAACTTCATCAAAAAGCTTTCAAAATTGTTTTTCCCACACAAAAAAAAAAATTTCCACAAAAAAATTTCATGGAAATACAAGATTTGGGAAACACCCTTTCAAGACAATGAAAATTACACACACCATTTAAAAACAAAGCCAAAAAGGGCAAGGGGAAAAATGCCGGGGGCACAAACCACCCCCCGTTTTTATACAAACGAAAAACCGGGGGGGGGGGGGGGGGTTTTCCAGAAGAACAACCTGGAAAACTAAAACAAGCCGTTTTTGAATGCGTAATAGAAATTTAATATTGGCAGGGGGGGCTTTTAATGCAAAAACTATATGTAAAAAAAAATTACCGAAAAAATCAATTGTATTTAACTTTAAATACACACAAAAATCTCAATAATAAAAAACTTTTTTTTTCGGACAGGAGAGTAAAAAAAAACCTAAAAATTTTTTCTTACACATCTCCATATTTCCCCTCACTAGAAATTAACCAAAACCTCACGAAAAAAAAACGAAAATTTCTGATTTTGAGTCGCTTTTATAACAAACCATGACGTTTCTGTAAAACAAGTAAATTAACAAAAACTTCAATTTTTCCGGTTACCCGAATTCTAGAAACTAAATTAAAATGACACTGAAATTTCTCAAATTTTTGCAATCCTTTTTTATTATTAATGTCAAATTCAAAAATGATAAAATTTTTCATTTTTAATTGAAAAAAACATTTATTTTTTTAAATACTCACTTAATAAAAAAAGATTGTTATTATACACCCCTTTCACAAATTTATCCAAAATCAAAATTTCCCAAATTACAAAATGAAAACTATTAAACTTTTTTTAAAAACATAAAAATTAACAATTTTAAGTAAAAAAAAAAAAAAAAAAAGAAAAAAAAAAAAGAAAACCCAATTTCAATTTTATTTCACCTAACGAAAATTTTATTCCCCTTTCCCAAAATTAGAAAGGGTTTTGCAAAAATAATTAAAATTTCATTTTTTCATAAACCCTTTAATTAAGTGCAAATTTTAGAACTTTTTTAAATTTTTCCCCTTTTGAAACAAGGGATTCGGCTTTACTGACAAAAAAAAAAAAGAGAAAGGGAGAGGAGAGGAGAGAGGAAAGAAGAGAAAGAAAGGGGGACCCCAAAGGGAGTTTTATTCGGAATTTTTTTTTTAACCTAAAATTAGCGAAAAATTCCCCAAAAAAGTCCCCAACCTTTTCTTTTTTGACTTTAAGACCAGCGCCTTTAGTAAAAAACCTTTAACAGGGTTAAAAACAGGTTTTTTCTTTTTTGGGAATAAATATCATCATAACGTTAAAAAATCCGTACGCGGGGTCGCAGTAGGTTTAAATTTTTTAAACGGGGTGTTTAACTCGAAATGTAAGAAAATTTAATAAAAAAGGCGTAGCCAATTTTCTTTGGGGGGGAGAAGGACAAAACCAGATCCAACAGAAAACCCCTTTTGTCATACAGACCCTTTGACTAGCTCTTTTTTGGGGGCACTGCCCCCCTGCCCCCCGCGGCTACCCCCAAATTACCGCACAGATCGCCTCTCCATGCAACACCTCGCAATTAAAGGCCAGCAACTGCCCTTTTTGCCTTGGGTAATGCTAAATTTCCACCACGCGGAATTTTCGCAAAAAAAAAAAAAAAAGGGGCCCTGCGGGTTTGGGATCCCATACAAAACCGGGTTTTACAGCATTGCTTCCAACTCCAACAAAACACTATTCCGGGGGGAAAAAACCACGTACACTACAGGGGCGACGCCGGCATCTCGAGATTACAGACCCCTTTTTTTGCTTAAAATACAGAAAGTTTAAAATTTTTGTAAATTTACAATTCATTTCAATTTTTCCTGCCTAACATAAAAACTATACATTTCAACAAGTTAAAGTTTTTTACAAAAAATGTTCTTTTTTTATATAAAATTTTTTTTTTTTCGCATTTTTTATAAATACCTTGGTTAAAAAAATAACAATATATTATTATATTTTAAATATTTGGATAAAATTTTAAACTCTATATTTCCCAAAAAGGGAAGATAACCCAAACCCCAAATCCTTTTTTATTATTAAACAACAAGATTTGGGGAGAATTTTATACAAAAAATCTTGGATTTTGGGTAAAAAAGAAAAAAAAAGAAACAATTTTTAAAAAATCATAAAAATTGATAAATTTATAAAGTAGTTAAATATTTTACTAGGATTAAATTTAAAAATACAAATACAAATTATATATAACAACAAGGCAACAAAACAATCAGAAACTATATCCGAATCCGATTGCGAAAATAATAAAATTGTGATTTAAAAAAATAATTTGGTCTTTTTTTAAAAATTATAAATATTTTTTTTCTTTTTTGTAAACATGAAAACGGGCGAATATGCCTACCAGCGGAAGATTTTCCGAAAATTCTTTAAGTGTTAAAATTTTTCGTAGGGGACATATCAAGCCTATTATACCAACTGGGGACCCGAATTGAGATTTTTGGGGGCCTCCATCATAAATTTTTTTTTATTTTTTTATAAATTTTTAATAAAAAAATATTTCAAAAAACATTTTTATATTTGGGGGCCCTGGGAAGCCCGATTTTGCTCATGCGAAATAACCCTGGGCATCATAATACACATGTAAGAAAATTTTTTTTTAACAAATGGGGAAAAGAAAACATAATTGTAAGAAATTTTTATCGAAAGGGCAGGTTTTTCAAAAAAAGCTATAATCCCTTCGAAAACATAATCATTAAATTTAAGAATTTAAAATACTCTACCTGTGCTCTCCCAGACCTTTTTCCCGCATTAAAGAGTTTTGTATTAAAAACTTTTTAGGTGTCGAAAAAAAATTTCAATTTTTTACATCCTTTTACGAAGATAAAGGTAATTTATTCGCAAAAACATTTCGTCACCCTGATTCGAAGAAAAAACCATTTTTACTGCCCCTAAATTTACTTTCGGGGGTTTTTCAGACATCTAATCTACGCATTGTCGGTTAACAAATGCAAAGACAATCCTTTTTACCAAACCCAAACCATTTGACCATTTTTTTCCCTGACGTCTGTACCAAAATTTTTGCTCAGAAAAAACTTCATATTTTGACTGTTGTAACACTGGTGGGCCCCCTTTTTCCCCAACGACGGGTATTTATTACAGGCCCCCAAAAGATTAAATACATTACCCTATGGCAAAATTTATTAAAACTTATTTTAAATTAGGGTTTTTTCAAACGACCAAAGGGATTATTTATTAAAAAGGGTTACAAAGAATCTCTCTAAATTAAAAAGTGTCTGAACATTTTTATTCTGCTTTTAAAAAACCTCAAAGATTTCAACCCATTACTTTTAAGGGGATTTCAGGGGCTCCATAAATTTCAACACAATACGCCCCTCATTTTAAAAAGGGTCCGACCATTCACGTCCCCTCAAAAAATTACGACCAAATGCCAACTTGGGGACTTTTGGTGTTTTTGGTATGTATTTACTCCAAAATCTCAAAAACCATCATCGTAAAATTTGAAATTTTAAAATAAGATTTATAACATCTATTTGCATTTATTTTTTTCCAACTACGGGGGATTTATTTACAACCACCCAAAAAGAAAGGGGCAAATTTAAATTTTATAACATTTTTAAATATATTTTTCTGTAGTCAATATTTATCAAAAACATTTTTTCCTACACCAATTGAATATTTAGATTCATCTTTAAAAATATTTTTGTCCATTTGGGCAATTTTTTTGATTTTGCGAAGGCTTACTTTTTGGGTTAAGTTCCATTTAGGTTTTTTTAGCTGTAGAACATCAGCCTCCGGCCGACTCTCTAGGGTGGGGGAGGGGCAACAAAAATCGCCCGCAACCAAAAACCTTGGAAATTTTAAATCCAAAGAGAGGTACCTAGCTTGTGGATAACGCCCCCATCACCACGCGAATTCTTGGGGCAAAACCACTTTTACCACACGCCTTTCCTTTTAAAAATTATCGGGATAGCTTCAAAAATTTAAAATTTTACAAGAATGGAAAATTTGAACATTTTCTGACCTTTATGAAATATTTGCGAAGATTGTTTTTGGTTTATTTGGCAACGCTACCTAGGGGGTCTGCCAAGGAGGAGGTGCCTTTTGAAGGGCTTTCTAAGGGGTTTTAACGCATCACTTTACATCGGAAAAACCCTTCCAAAACTCCAACCGTTAATCGACAGCAGCGCGAGGACCCGAACCCCCGATCTTCACACTTTCCCCCCTACCATTTTCAGGGGCAAACCACGTGGCCATATATATTGAACACGTGCATATATGCATACCACGTGTCATATATTTGCAATGAAAGGGAAGGAGTTTAAATGCAAAACTCACATTTTTTATATTTAAATTTAAATTACCGGGTTTAAGCTACGCAATAGTTTTTTTATGGCAAAAAAAAAATTTTTCCAGAACATTTTTTTAATAATTTTTTTTTCCAGGGGCTAACTTCAAACGGGAAAATAGTTTTGCTCTACCCTTTAATATCCTTGATTAAGTAACTATAAAGAACAGTTTGGGGAAGTAACAAAAAATTCCGATTTAAAAATGCTTATTTCCCTAGTGTTTGTATCCTGTAAACTATAGATCAATTTTAAAAAAGAAACGAATTTTCTGTTTTATTTTTTTAATTTGAGACCAGAAAGCAAGACAATTTGGAAATTTTTATTAAAATTTTTGAGAACAATATAAACATCTAAATAAAAATAATTCATACTAATTCAAAAACAAATAGAAACTTATATACGCAAG
>JAWZYV010001194.1:0-18650 GCA_038373885.1 Cheiracanthium punctorium
TTGTTAAGTCCAAAGACCTAATGTTTCCGATATTAAAAAAGGTCACATTCATGCCTGGAAAGTTGAGGATGTTAGTTTTTCAGAAATAGGACGTTGTATTAGAAGACATACATCTACTGCATCTAATTCTATAGCTGGAAAATATTTTATTAAGGGCAGGGGCGTAGCCAGAAATTTTTCATGGGGGGGGGGGTTACGACTACTACAACTCACATATATGTATACGTGTGTCTAATAATGTAGTGAAGAATATACATTTTGCATCCCTAACCCCCCCCCCCGTGGCTACGCCCCTGATTAAGGGGAATATGGTAGCGGACGCAACAATACACGCTTTATAGAATCAAAATTAAACTGTAAAAACCTCTAATTTTTTTTTTTGTTTCAAAATTTGATATTTTTAATACTGATATTTTTAATACTAATATCTTTTACAGTGTTTTTGCACAAAATAAATCTAATTTACATTTTTTTATGCAATTTTCAAAAAATTTTCACTTAATAAATTTATATATGGTCCCTTAACATTTTATTTAATATAAATTAAACTACTGAACGTAAAAATTTGAAATTTTGCACAGCCATGTAATATTAATTTCTGCATCTATTTCCATCGAAATTTGGCTAGGTCGCTATTCATAATTTTTTTGAATATTAATTTAATAATTCATAATTCATATTAATAATTTATTAAAAATCATAATAACATTAAATTATGTTTGGGTCGTTTAGTTCTAATAGTACGAATAAAAATCAGCTTCTTATTATTAATATTATATGAGATATGAATTGAAGTATGAAAAAATATTTTAACATAGGGGGAGGGGATTTTGGGTGCTCATAACTCACTCATTTTCTGTCCAATTTATTGAAAATGGGAGTCCGGGGTTAAAATCAGCTAAATTTTTGAAATATGAAGTAAAATCTAGGGGTTGCTATTGAGAAAAAAAAAAGTTGGTGCGAATTTTAATATGTAGATGGCCCCTTATGCAATTTTTATGCATAGCAAATTAAAGTGTGCGTCAATCGTAAACGATTGGTATCTGTAACTTTGCTGTACGACGAACGGCGGCCGAAAAAAGTACAAGTGGGACTTTTTTTTTTCCGCAGCTGTTCATTCATTTTGTCCTCTTGGACTTGTAGGATGGACTTGTAGGATGAAATAGATGAACTTGAGTAGGGAAGAAAGGAGAGTTCACCCCATGCGGATCCCATGTTAATTCTGCGGATCCGTTCGGATGCTTTCCCTGGGTTGAGCGGGGAAGGGGGGCGTGGTCGGACCGGATGTGGGGAGCGGATGCTAAGACCGGATGTTCAAAGGACTGATAAGAATTTTTTTCCTTTTTTTCAAATAAGGGGACTTGTAATTTTTTTCAGATTTTCACATATTTTTGAAATAAGGGGACTTGGAAAAAATTTTCAGATTTGAACGCGCAACCTACAAAAGAATTCATAGGCTAATGATTGTTGCTTAAACCATTAGGCCGAGAATCCTTCAGGTATAAAATTGTAGGTGTATTGTGTTATACTTTAGTTTTGAAAATGAATTGGGACTTTGATTAATTTTTCGAAGTTTATTTTTTTTATTTATTTAGTTTTCTTTACCATTTAGTAATAGAACCAATGCAAATTGAATAAATGTTGCTTAATACATACTTCTAATGTTTAGCTAATTTTTGTATACTGATTATAGCATATATTTAATAAGTAACAGTTTACTAGAATATTAAAGTAGGGTTTAGGATACCCATACATTTTCTACAAATTTCTTCTACTGTTAGGGAAGTGAGAAAATTATACCACAGAACGATTTTAGTACCTATAGTTTTTACAAATAATGATTTAGATAGTGTATGAACTTTTTTATCTAACATTTTTTTTCTTAAGAGATTTTTACCCAAGTTTTAATTTTAAGTTAAATAATGTTACAACAAATATTTTTTTAATCAAGAGTTTAATTTAATTTATTTTACAATTTTTTTTACCAAGTTTAATTTTACAACAAATATTTTTTCAATAAATTTATTTTTTTTTACCAAGTTTTAATTTAGTAATTTTTACACATATTTTTTTACCAAGTTTTAATTTTAAGTTAAATAATTTTACAACAAATATTTTTTTAATCAAATGTTTTTAATTTATCAAGAAAAAATTTTAATCAAGTGTTTTTAATTTATCAAGAAAAAAAAATTTAATCAAGAGTTTTAATTTTTTGTATACCGTATTTTTGTTAAGTAGCCGTTTAACATTAAAGTAGGATTTAGGATACCCATACATTTTCTACAAATTTAATCTACTGTTAGGCAAGTGAGAAAATTATACCATAGAAAGATTTTTACAAATAATGGATATAGTCTTATATTCTATTGCGAGAAAACCACTTTAGCCATATATCCCCCAAAACTCAAGTTTTGTATACGAAATGCATGAATACGCGTTAGATCCCCTTAGAAAGTCCTCCTACCAAGGCACCCCTCATCCTAAGCAGATACCCCCGCGTGCAGGTTTGCCTTAAAACACAAACAAACAAAGTATTTATCTAAACATTTTTTCTTACCCACACATTTTTGATAAATCTTAGGCAGCGATTATACTAGTTTATATTTTCTATAGATCAATTAGAGAAAAAATTACATTTTTAGTAATCCTACAAAACATTTTTTACTGTATATCACAAGTAGAGTAACTTGATTTATAGAATTTCAATACGATACGAGTTAGATTGTTTATGTGCAACACTCATTTCAGTTGACTATGAAAGCATAATTTTATACATGAATCAACCTTTTTAGAGTCTGTTATGATGCACTTAACATATTTTATAGAAAGGTGAGCATAACTAGCACAAACTTTTAGACTAGATAGTACTATTGTTAGAAAGTTGAACTATTGGAAATAAAAATTGAAGATCCGTTTTAGCACAGTTGTATACTGCATGTACATAAATATCTTTCAATACTTAGATAGTTTAAATCACAAATCATTACTTAAACTAAAAAATACAAGGTTTTTACTTACGTGAAGGCACATCGTGCTAAATCTTCTAGTCTCTGGACAAAGTACCAACATCTATACGGCTAGCAAGACCGGAAAATAGAGTAATGATTTAAAATACATTATCCCTAATTCCCGGTCCAACTAGCACATTTTCATTCATTCTTAATACCATCATATGCTGAAATAGGTATATTATTTTGACACTAAAAACAAAATAACACATTTGAAGATATTAAACGCTTTAAAAGTAATTTTTTTTCTTATAACAATTTACCAGATTCACAATACTATTTTATGTGGGATAAAATTAGTTAGCAAGCGAAAATTTAATCTTAGTTAGAATTTACTGAAATACAAATACCATGCATGCCTTATTTTCTATTAGGAGAAAGCCCTCAAACCCCAGTTTTTGTATACAAACTGCATAAAGTACTTCTACCGATAATGCTATTAATATTAATTACACTGGATTACCCACTTAAAATTTCGCAAAACACCAAAATACAGAAAAACATACATTAACAAAAAAATCACACTTAAAAGTACAACACATCAAAAGTGCAAACTATAAGAACCACATAATTATTTTCAATTAGAATTACGGTATCAACTTATATGTAACTAAAATAATAGAAAATATTACACTTACCCTGTACTTGTACACGCGAGAGGTGAAAATAATAAAAATACTCACATAATTCACAAAACAGCATTGAAGTAAAATCCACGTGCATGTCCATATTGCTGATACAGAAATTGAGATAAGAAAAGTGCCTTGAGGCTCTACAGAGCCGGTACAATAAGAGTTGGCCAGTTTGCCGATAAGATAAAACCAGGGAGGGTGCTAGGGGAATACCGAATTGTGGGGACACGTGTTTCATTCTACGTTCAAAAATGGGGACTTATGGATTAAGATGTTTACTACTTAAAAACATAATCTAATTTTTACAAACGCATTGGAACTTTGTAAAGGATATCTATTGAACACGTATTAAATACATTATGATTATTCTTCTGATCGACATTATATCCTAAATTAAAATATCAAAGTTAAGCTACAACGATTAATATATTTTACGTAGTTTAGGAAACTAATGAATCATTAAATTAATTTCTGTGAAACAATTAGCAAAGATCATTGTACTAAAGCAAATTATTTTTGTTAAGTTTTGATAAATAACAGTAATAAATTATAGGCATTGCAGATGAATGAGTATTCACGTATAAAATAGGTATTAAAATTATTGTTTAAAACAATTTTTAGAATAATAAACTAAAATTTTTATTTAATAAAGTCATAAACTAAAATTATTAATTAAAACTTGTTAATAAATTAAACATATCAAAAATTTTTTTATAGACTTAAATTTTACATAGACATCCTTTTAATAAATGCATAAACTAAACTTATTGTTTAAAACAATTTTTTACAATAATAGTAAACTAAAATCTTTTATTTAATAAATTCATAAACTAAAACAATTTTTACAATAATAAACTAAAATATTTATTTAATAAAGTCATAAACTGAAATTATTAATGAAAACCTGTTAATAAATTAAACTGATTACTCTAAAAGATAGCTAATCACAACATATATCAGAAAAAATATAAGCAATTATAATACCTGAAAAATACCGGACAACACTCTTGTTACATGCGGACAAAACATCTGTTTGCACGGCTAAAGAATTCTTAGGTACCCGTTGCAGGAGAACTTACCTACGCCCAACCTACAAACTCTACAAATTTAACGGCAACTGATTTTCTCTTATCAGGTATCACAGATCAGATAAGAGATAAGGAAGTGACATGCGCAGAAGACACGTGATAGTGACGTGTGCAAATCTGTGTTGATTGAATATCCGCTAGGTTCGTTGGCAGGATGTACATTGAGTGGCAACTCTCTGTAACAGGCTAAGACAAGTTAGATGATGCAATATCTACAGGTTTGAGGAAGGTAGAGGGCGCTTGGGTAATCACGTGATTTTTTAAAGAACCAGTAAAGACATTTTAGTTAGATAAAGTGGCCAGGTGTGTGTTGCGAGACTCCCTTTACACTGTGTGCGCCTATACTTAAGACGTGTGTTTTAATTGATTTTTCGCCGAGTTTCAAAAATGTCTTTGCTTGAATCGATCGAAAATAACTTTAACATTGAATACACTCCCGAGTTTTATACTCAAAGTGATGCGGATGTGTTGCTGCAAGAAATAATACAATTGCCTTTAGATGTAAAGCCTCTGCAAAGTATTGAAAAGGAAATTTCCCCCGAGTTTTGTACTGAAAGTGATGTTGATGTGCTACAGCAAGAATTGTTTCAATTACCCCTGCAAAGTAGTGAAAAGAAAATTTCCTCGACCCGTAAAGTAATTACTTTTGCTGATGAAGGAATCAATTACAGTTTACCTGGAGCAACAGTCTATGTTTACTCTTGGATATCCATTTTGCAAAAAATACGTGAAGATCTACAGAAAGTGACAAATTATGAATTTAATATGGTGCAAGTGAACTTTGGCTCTGAAGAACAACCTAAAATTGAAGACGGCAACTACGAAGATTTTAATCTAGACCTATCATCAGGTGTATGCATTCTAAGTTTTGGATCTAAACGAACTTTGGATTTTAAACCAGCGAACTGTGAAACCGCTACCATTAAATTAGAACATGGTTCAATGTGTAAGATATATCCCCCAACCAACAAACTTTTAACGCATGGTATTCCTTCTGAACCTTATGTGACAGACCCGCACATTAACCTAACATTTGCCAAAATGTACATTTATGAGCCTTCCCCGAAATGGGCAAAGTTGGACGATTGGACGGATAATCTTTACCACAGCTTATATGCTTCTGTAAATAGTACATGGCACTTGGAAAGACTTATCTACGTTTCACTTCACGATGAAAGAACTGACTTGAAGATCCATATTAGACAATTTATACAGAATGCCCAATTAGACTATATACCAACCGGCCAGGGAGTCGTGATGAACCCTTCCACATGGATCGAATTTATTGTAAAACTATTAGATTTTAATATAGGTCATAGCAATAGCTCTTTTATTTGTAATAATCAATTATCTGTATTTAATGATGATGGAAAATGCATCTTACAACAAATTTACAAAACCGGAGATTCATTCTCGTTAAATCCAATTTCCTTAACACTTTTAAATGATCAAGTAAAAAAACTTTGCGAAATGAGAAATGAAATATTGGAATGCATTTTAAAAACGCTATATACGACGACCCTACCCCATTTAATTTTAAAATTAAAGCCGCAAAAATGTAACCGCGAACCCCATTGTACTTATGATGAGGCTAAACAACAATTAATGGATATAGTACATCAGGAAATTTTTAAAAACATAGGCCGGGTTCAGGATCATCCTTCGCAAAGGATACATGCTTGCTCGAATAGAACACATGTTGATGAGAGAGAGGGTCTTATAAGTAGTAAAGCATGGTTTACGGTCGACATGTCGTATATTGCAAGAGAGATATGCGAGAACAAATGCACTTGTCATTATGACGGAGAATTTTTTTCAAACATTTTCATTGAAGACTACATGAAGTATCTTCAAAATGTGCTATTTAATACATTTTTTCAACCGTTTTCAGATTTTACTAATTTCAAGGATGGCAAAACATGTGTAATTATGTGATGTATAACTAGTATTGCGATTGTAAAAAATATATTAAAACCATTGTGATTATGAAGAAAAGGTATGCTTGCTTCTACAACAGTAGGATTTTACTCACTTGTGCATGCTTAGTTATAGAATACTCATTGAAAAGTTATTATTTTCTTAATTGTGTAAATAGTTTGTGTAATTTAAAATATATTTTTGTAAATAAATAAGTTTAAATACGAAAACTTTTCTGTGTTTTCTTTATGTGTACATGTGTGTTGATTACTTGCAAAATAAAAATCTATAAAATTTTACTGCAGCAAAAAGTGGTAAAGGTAGCATACTTGGTCACGATTTAAGGTTCTCGTTTTATACTTATCTTTTATACACTACAAGGTAGAAAGTTAGAAATTTAACAAAATTTATTGAAGCATGTACTATGGAAACATTAATCTACCACATAGAAATAAAATGTTTTGATTAAAATCATAAATTTAAGTGTGATAGGTAAATTGTGTTACATGAGAATTCCCAAAGTACTAATTTTTTATAAAATGAACTTAGCTAAAAAAGTTAGTTTCCATAATTTTATAACTTAATCGATTTTACAGGTTTTTCAAAAATAAAGTTAAGTGAGATAAAGAAACTTAGTATTTTTAAATAAAGATTTTTTGAGGTGTTCTTTAATGTAAAGATCTTACCACATTTTACTTGAAGTAACAGAATATTTTAAATCAGACACTATGTTTTTTAAAACATCAGAGTATTAACTTAGCATATTTTTGTAATTCTTATTAAGTAATGTGCTTGAATATTTTTATGATAAATATCCACTAAGTGCACATGTTACACATTTTAGTGATTGAGATGGTTATGCTTACAAATTTTAAATAAATATGCTCTTACTTTTATACATGTTACTTGTTCAAACTAAGTATACTTTTGATTCTTGAAATAAACTAACAGATCTGTACTTTGAAAATTTTATTGAAGTGTTGAACTTTGGTATTTTTCGAATGTTACGAACTTGATACATTTTTTCTGAAGTGCTAGATATGTGAAATTGTCTTTTTAGAAACATTGAATTATTCAACTTAGTGCATTTCAGTTACTCTTTCAAGATAACGGACTTAGAATTTTTTACAAATAGCAAGCTAGTAACTTGCTAAACATGCTTGCAAATATTTTTAAATAACATTCTTAAAAATTATCAAAGTTGTAACTACTAAAAAGAAATAAACAAATTAATATATTATTTAAAAATATTAATTTTACATTTTTGCATTGCGGTTACATTTTTGCGGCTTTAATTTTAAAATTAAATGGGGTAGGGTCGTCGTATATAGCGTTTTTAAAATGCATTCCAATATTTCATTTCTCATTTCGCAAAGTTTTTTTACTTGATCATTTAAAAGTGTTAAGGAAATTGGATTTAACGAGAATGAATCTCCGGTTTTGTAAATTTGTTGTAAGATGCATTTTCCATCATCATTAAATACAGATAATTGATTATTACAAATAAAAGAGCTATTGCTATGACCTATATTAAAATCTAATAGTTTTACAATAAATTCGATCCATGTGGAATTGTTCATCACGACTCCCTGGCCGGTTGGTATATAGTCTAATTGGGCATTCTGTATAAATTGTCTAATATGGATCTTCAAGTCAGTTCTTTCATCGTGAAGTGAAACGTAGATAAGTCTTTCCAAGTGCCATGTACTATTTACAGAAGCATATAAGCTGTGGTAAAGATTATCCGTCTAATCGTCCAACTTTGCCCATTTCGGGGAAGGCTCATAAATGCACATTTTGGCAAACGTTAGGTTAATGTGCGGGTCTGTCACATAAGGTTCAGAAGAAATACCATGCGTTAAAAGTTTGTTGGTTGGGGGGTATATCTTACACATTGAACCATGTTCTAATTTAATGGTAGCGGTTTCACAGTTCGCTGGTTTAAAATCCAAAGTTCGTTTAGATCCAAAACTTAGAATGCATACACCTGATGATAGGTCTAGATTAAAATCTTCGTAGTTGCCGTCTTCAATTTTAGGTTGTTCTTCAGAGCCAAAGTTCACTTGCACCATATTAAATTCATAATTTGTCACTTTCTGTAGATCTTCACGTATTTTTTGCAAAATGGATATCCAAGAGTAAACATAGACTGTTGCTCCAGGTAAACTGTAATTGATTCCTTCATCAGCAAAAGTAATTACTTTACGAGTCAAGGAAATTTTCTTTTCACTACTTTGCAGGGGTAATTGAAACAATTCTTGCTGTAGCACATCAACATCACTTTCAGTACAAAACTCGGGGGAAATTTCCTTTTCAATACTTTGCAGAGGCTTTACATCTAAAGGCAATTGTATTATTTCTTGCAGCAACACATCCGCATCACTTTGAGTATAAAACTCGGGAGTGTATTCAATGTTAAAGTTATTTTCGATCGATTCAAGCAAAGACATTTTTGAAACTCGGCGAAAAATCAATTAAAACACACGTCTTAAGTATAGGCGCACACAGTGTAAAGAGAGTCTCGCAACACACACCTGACCACTTTATCTAACTAAAATGTCTCTATACGGATTCTTTAAAAAATCACGTGATTACCCAAGCGCCCTCTACCTTAAAACTTTCTCAACCCAGTAGATATTGCATCATCTAACTTGTCTTAGCCTGTTACAGAGAGTTGCCACTCAATGTACATCCTGCCAGAAACCTACCGGATATTCAATCAACACAGATTTGCACACGTCACTATCACGTGTCTTCTGCGCATGTCACTTCCTTATCTCTTATCTGATCTGTGATACCTGATAAGAGAAAATCAGTTGCCGTTAAATTTGTAGAGTTTGTAGGTTGGGCGTAGGTAAGTTCTCCTGCAACGGATACCTAAGAATTCTTTAGCCGAGCTGACCGATGTTTTGTCCGCATGCAACAAGAGTGCTGTCCGGTATTTTTCAGGTATTATAATTGCTTATATTTTTTCTGATATATGTTGTGATTAGCTATCTTTTAGAGTAATCAGTTTAGTTTATTAACAGGTTTTCATTAATAATTTCAGTTTATGACTTTATTAAAAAAATTTTAGTTTATTATTGTAAAAATTGTTTTAGTTTATGAATTTATTAAATAAAAATTTTAGTTTATTATTGTAAAAAATTGTTTTAAACAATAAGTTTAGTTTATGCATTTATTAAAAGGATGTCTATGTAAAATTTAAGTCTATAAAAAAATTTTTGATATGTTTAATTTATTAACAAGTTTTAATTAATAATTTTAGTTTATGACTTTATTAAATAAAAATTTTAGTTTATTATTCTAAAAATTGTTTTAAACAATAATTTTAATACCTATTTTATACGTGAATACTCATTCATCTGCAATGCCTATAATTTATTACTGTTATTTATCAAAACTTAACAAAAATAATTTGCTTTAGTACAATGATCTTTGCTAATTGTTTCACAGAAATTAATTTAATGATTCATTATTTTCCTAAACTACGTAAAATATATTAATCGTTGTAGCTTAACTTTGATATTTCAATTTAGGATATAATGTCGATCAGAAGAATAATCATAATGTATTTAATACGTGTTCAATAGATATCCTTTACAAAGTTCCAATGCGTTTGTAAAAATTAGATTATGTTTTTAAGTAGTAAACATCTTAATCCATAAGTCCCCATTTTTGAACGTAGAATGAAACACGTGTCCCCACAATTCGGTATTCCCCTAGTACCCTCCCTGGTTTTATCTTATCGGCAAACTGGCCAACTCTTATTGTACCGGCTCTGTAGAGCCTCAAGGCATTTTCTTATCTCTCTCAATTTCTTATCAGCTGTACTAGAGATATGCACGTGGATTTTACTTCAATCATTGTTTTGTGAATTATGTGAGTTTTTTGTTATTTTCACCTCTCGCGTGTACAAGTACAGGGTAAGTGTAATATTTTCTATTATTTTAGTTACATATAAGTTGATACCGTAATTCTAATTGAAAATAATTATGTGGTTCTTATAGTTGCACTTTTGATGTGTTGTACTTTTAAGTGTGATTTTTTTGTTAATGTATGTTTTTCTGTATTTTGGTGTTTTGCGAAATTTTAAGTGGGTAATCCAGTGTAATTAATATTAATAGCATTATCGTTAGAAGTACTTTATGCAGTTTGTATACAAAAACTGGGGTTTGAGGGCTTTCTCTTAATAGAAAATAAGGCATGCATGATATCTGTATTTCAGTAAATTCTAATTAAGATTAAATTTTCGATTGCTAACTAATTTTATCCCACATAAAATAGTATTGTGAATCTGGTAAATTGTTATAAGAAAAAAAAAATACTTTTAAAGCGTTTAATATCTTCAAATGTGTTATTTTGTTTTTAGTGTCAAAATAATATACCTATTTCAGCATATGATGGTATTAAGAATGAATGAAAATGTGCTAGTTGGACCGGGAATTAGGGATAATGTATTTTAAATCATTACTCGATTTTCCGGTCTTGCTAGCCGTATAGATGTTGGTACTTTGTCCAGAGACTAGAAGATTTAGCACGATGTCCCTTCACGTAAGTAAAAACCTTGTATTTTTTAGTTTAAGTAATGATTTGTGATTTAAACTATCTAAGTATTGAAAGATATTTTATATCCGTGCGGTATAAAACTGTGCTAAAACGGATCTTCAATTTTTATTTCCAATAGTTCAACTTTCTAACAATAGTACTATCTAGTCTAAAAGTTTGTGCTAGTTATGCTCACCTTTCTATAAAATATGCTAAGTGCATCCATAAAAGAGCTCTAAAAAGGTTGATTCATGTATAAAATTATGCTTTCATAGTCTAACTAAAATGAGTGTCGCACATAAACAATCTAACTCGTATCGTATTGAAATTCTATAAATCAAGTTACTCTACTTGTGATATACAGTAAGAATATTTTGTAGGATTACTAAAACTGTAATTTTTTCTCTAATTGATCTATAGAAAATATAAACTAGTATAATCGCTGCCTAAGATTTATCAAAAATGTGTGGGTAAGAAAAAATGTTTAGATAAATACTTTGTTTGTTTGTGTTTTAAGGCAAACCTGCACGCGGGGGTATCTGCTTAGGATGAGGGGTGCCTTGGTAGGAGGACTTTCTAAGGGGATCTAACGCGTATTCATGCATTTCGTATACAAAAACTTGAGTTTTGGGGGGTATATGGCTAAAGTGGTTTTCTCGCAATAGAATCTAAGACTATATCCAAATCATTATTTGTAAAAATCTTTCTATGGTATAATTTTCTCACTTGCCTAACCGTAGATTAAATTTGTAGAAAATGTATGGCTATCCTAAACCTTACTTTAATGTTAAACGGCTACTTAACAAAAATACGGTATACAAAAAATTAAAACACTTGATTAAATTTTTTTTTTCTTGATAAATTAAAAACACTTGATTAAAATTTTTTCCTGATAAATTAAAAACATTTGATTAAAAAATATTTGTTGTAAAATTATATAACTTAAAATTAAAACTTGGTAAAAAATATTTGTTGTAAAATTATTTCACTTAAAATTAAAACTCATGGTAAAAAAAATAAAATAAAAATTAATTAACTCTTGATTAAAAAATATTTGTTGTAAAATTAATTAAAAAAAATATTTGTTGTAAAATTATTTAACTTAAAATTAAAACTGTTGGTTAAAAAATATTTGTTGTAAAATTACTTATTTAACTTAAAAATTAAAACTTGGGTAAAAATCTCTTAAGAAAAAAAAATGTTTAGATAAAACAGTTCATACACTATCTAAATCATTATTTGTAAAAACTATAGGTACTAAAATCGTTCTATGGTATAATTTTCTCACTTCCCTAACAGTAGAAGAAATTTGTAGAAAATGTATGGGTATCCTAAACCCTACTTTAATATTCTAGTAAACTGTTACTTATTAAATATATGCTATAATCATTATATAAAAATTAGCTAAACATTGGAAGTATGTATTAAGCAACATTTATTCAATTTGCATTGGTTCTATTACTAAATGGTAAAGAAAACTAAATAAATAAAAAAATAAACTTCGAAAAATTAATCAAAGTACCAATTCATTTTCAAAACTAAAGTATAACACAATACACCTACAATTTTATACCTGAAGGATTCTCGGCCTAATGGTTTAAGCCAACAATCATTAGCCTATGAATTCTTTTGTGGTTACGCGTTCAAATCTGAAAATTTTTCCAAGTCCCCTTATTTCAAAAATATGTGAAAATCTGAAAAAAATTACAAGTCCCCTTATTTGAAAAAAAAGGAAAAAAATTCTTATCAGTCCTTTGAACATCCGGTCTTAGCATCCGCTCCCCACATCCGGTCCGACCACGCCCCCCTTCCCCGCTCAACCCAGGGAAAGCATCCGAACGGATCCGCAGAATTAACATGGGATCCGCATGGGGTGAACTCTCCTTTCTTCCCTACTAACTTGTCTAAAGCATTTTAAAACAGTGTAATGAAATTGTCTGGGTTCTGCCCACAAAGGGCTAATAAAGCAATACAGTTTTCGAAGGGGTATACAGTACAGTACTGTACACATATAATAAATTTCGCAGTAGTCGATGCACATTTTTAAACAAGGGAACATACAGATGGAGAGAGACACTATTAAGATTCGGCTTAGCTGGGAAATGTTAAAAGCCCCATTAAAAGAACATTTCAAACTTTCGTAGCCTATTTAGCTTATGTGATTCCAGGTGGGAAACAAAAATAGAAAAAGTATCGTTACCTACTATAATAAAAACTCTTTGTAATCCAGAAAGTTTTCGAAAGAGTACTTACGCTCCTAACAGAATTACATAAACTATCCTCTTCTGTGAAAGTCAAAAGCAATTTTGTACCTCACGGAGCATGACTATGCATATATCTATATACATTTGTTTTCGAAAAATAATTTTGCTCATGACATACGGATTTCGAGCGATGGATAAATGACAGTTTTATTGATTTTTCTGGAACTCTTGAAACGGCAGTTAAAGTCACAGTTTATTTCTTGAGGATAAATTTTCCAAGGCGTTATTTGAAGGATGATTTATCATAATGCATGACGAAAATCGAACAGGATGCTTTCGAGTCAAATTTGTTTTATCGAATAAAGAATATGCATATCTTTTAATTCTTTTCATTATATGTGTATATATATTTATTTAACTCTTGAGAATTTATTTAAGTCTCTATGTGAATACCGCAAATTCGTGTAGCATGAAAAGGCATCCTAGATAGCTAAAGTAGGATAATAGATAAAGATTATGAAGTTCGCGGGGTTTTGTAATATTTAAAAATAAATAAGCACGTCATATTTTTTAATTGAAAGCAATATTGAATGCTTAATTGACTCTTACTCACGAAGCGTAATAATTACTTGAATTGAATTTTTGAATAATCAATGAAAATATTTTAATACAAAAATTCATTTTCATAAGAAGTTATTCTAAAAAACTCAAAAGCTGTTAATGTACAGCATTTTATTTCATAAAATATCACGGAGAAAATTTCATTTTTTAAATAAATAATAAGTAGTAAACTAATAAAGAAATTTGACAGACACATATATGAAGTGAAACGGACCTTTGCAAGGGTACAAAGCATGGGCGCCGGCAGCATAGGGCAAGGGGGGGCAATGCCCCCTCCCTGGATTTTTGTATGCAGTGTTTTTCTTTGCTTTTTTGCTCTTTCCAGCATGGTAACCATACGTTTAAGTAGTCTTTGCCCCCCACCCCCTGGGAAATATTCTGCCTACGCCCATGGTACAAAGGGACCATGTTTCTTCAATTCCACTCGTACTTTTAGCATTAATGTAATCGAAAACATTTTTTTGGCTTGTTAATTTTACTGCCTTTTTACTAAACTATTGAAGGCATTGTTCTGTATTTTGTACTAAGTAGTCTTGATAATTCTTATGTCAGGCGATTTTTATGACCTCACCCCCCCCCCCTTTTCCTTCTTTTCATCAATAATCCATTATTCTCTACTGGCTATAGTAGTTAAATGACATTTCGAAACACTTTAAGAGAATTTCACCATCCCCCCCCCCTTCAAGATGTTAATTTTCCTTAATAATAAGCATGAGCGTGATAGAAACACTAGAGCGTGAGGGGCACGCGCGCCCTCTATTGAAAATTTATTGTCATTGTAATTATTTTAATTGTTTTTCCTTAGAATGCTAAAGGTCCTTAGTAAATAAAAAAAAAGAGTATTTAGTGGTCTCTTTCTGCAGATGTGAACGAGGAGTTACATTCAAAATCTGGACTAAGAGTTTTTTTAAGATTTCCGTTGGGAAATAGCTTTCAATTAATAAAGTTGCGTTGAGTGTTCTATTTGTCTTTATGTAATTTCTTATTGCCACTGTATTTAATCTGAATATAAAAGCCAATCGTGTTTAAATTAACGGATTCCTCAGCTGAAGTGCAGTGAGTTATTTGCTGGTATCCGCAGACTACAATACAGTTCGCTTTATTCCTAGGGAAAACTAGGGAACGGTGATTTTTCTTAGGCAACATTAACACACTCGACTTTGTTTAGAAAGCCACCCACTTTAAAACTTTCTTTCAAAACGTAAAGAAACTTCGTTGTTTTTGCTTTACAATATGTTCCCCCCCCCAAAAAAAATGGTCATGTTACGTTTATGAGATAAACATTTTTATTTATTTATTTATTTATTTATTTTAACAAAAGGATTCAAAAACGTATTTGATTATCTGCTGGACTTCCTTTTTTTTGTTTTGTGATTAAATAATTAATTTTTCAGAAAAGTCGGGGCAAATATGTCATGAGTAGTTATTGCTTACTACATAATTCATTTATTTTTATGAATAATATTTATGAATGAAACCGACGTAAACAGGTTGCCTCATACTCAAATACATTCTTTAGAATCTGTACGAAAGGAATTTTGTGGAGAAGGTATAGAAATTTTAAGAAATTTTTTGGAATGACAGCATACACATAGTCACATATGCGCTCGACATCATAGACAACTTTATGTAAACATTTAAAAGTTTGCCTAAAATTTAGGTGGTTAAGCCAGGTTAGGTCAAGTTATTCAGGTGGATGAAAGGATGCAAAGGAGTATTGTGAGAGTACAAATATTAAAAACAGTGCCGTTTCACACAAAAAAAAAGAGCCAAAAATCTCCCTCAACGAGTAAGGATGTTCACTGTATTAGCAAAGAATAGTTAAGCCGCATTTCACCAGGGCTGGGAAGTAGCGCGCTACTTGTAGCGAAACTACAGTAGCCGCTACTTTTTTTTGTAGTTTGTAGTGTAGCGCGCTACTTTTTTTAAAAAGTAGTGTAGCGTGTAGCGCGCTACAAAAAAACAGTAGTTTGTAGCGAATTTTGGAAGCTACTTTTGCCGTGTCATCATTTCCGGCGATTGATCCCGTGGTGCAATTTCTCTCTCTTCTGACTCCAAGCATAACTAGTGCGTTTCAGTACGCTATAATGGGAACCCAATGTATTTTTCAGAATCTTGAAGACGCACTGCGGAGAAAAGTGCCCCCACTGAGCGGTGGGCGTGCTTTTGTGGTTTCACGCGTTATTCTTTGGCGGTGGTCATTAAAAGTCAATAAATTCTTCGACCCTGCACTGTATCCCCCCTTGTACAATGCCTTGACCATTAAAAAAAAAAAAAACCCGCTGCGTCCGGAAAAAGACGCAACTGGAAATCGGCCTTGATGCTTGAAAGACACCCAATCACTCCCCCGCCCCCCCCCTCCCAGGGGACACACGCACACGAGGGGGGGGAGGGGGTTTGCTTTGCCTGAAGCGGAAGCCTGACATTGTGCATCTTTTTTCTTTTTATCGTTGTTCTCAGTATTATTTGTAGAATCACCAATCTGCCATAAAGAGGAAAAAAAGGAAGGTAAGAGAGGTCCAAAGTTGAACAGAGGTTATTTTGATGGGGCCTCGAGAGTCTCATTATCACACGGGCGTGTGGGCCCGTGAGCCCCTGAAAAATAAAGGCCTCGCAAATCTCTCCATTTATTGTACATTAAATTTATATATGCTGCAATAATAATTTTTATTAAGCTAAATTTCCTTTATCTATATCATAATTGTGTAACAATAAAAAGGCTTCGAGACTTATTTTCTGTTCTTCTTTCTAACACAATGATAATGGTTTCTAAGACTAGATCAATAAAATAGAAATTAAAGGCGTTATTGAAAATTTATATCCATTAGTTAGCATTTTTTTAAATATTATGATGAAGAAAAGAAAATGGTATATGAGCGCTAAATGGTATATGAAAGCTACCTAGTTGCATTTTTAAAAAATAGGAGGGGGCGCAAAATCTTCAGTTGTCAGGTGGAAACGAGATTTAGTCATTTGCTGTGGGACAGAGAAACTGTTCTCTCAGCTTGTTTCCATCCCAGATTCAAACTATTCTGGATTGAGGAGGAGAGGAAGACCGAAGCCAAAAAAAATGGATGGAGGAATACCTGCAGAATATGTTTCCGACAACTTCAGATCTCAGTATCGAGGATCAGCCCATGGGTGATGACTTTTCTGGTTTTTTTAATTTCTCTTTCGCATGCACTCGAAATAGTTACGAGGAAGAACTTACAAGGTTCTTGTCAGAGCCAATTAAACCCCTATCTTCGCTTTCGTACACGTATATGAAAGAAGCCTTCAAAAAAACTAACACTGGCGTGCCGTCCAGTGCATCTGTACAAAGATTGTTTTCGATTGCATCGGACGCATTTTCTTTTCGACGATCATGTTTGGCGGATAACAATTTTGAGATCCAGCTCTTGTTAAAATTTAATAAACATGTTTTTGAATAAATTTATGTGGTTTTTATTTTATACTAGAGGCATGGCAGTCTTCCATGAATATGTTGAAATTCTTTCTTTCGTTAAAATTTTAAAGTGTCTATTATATTTAAATTATTAGGTTTTTTGTGTAATAATTTTCAGAATTTAATACGAAAATATGAGAATTTCTATTAATAATTAATAGTTTGTAAAATCCTTAGAGACTTATCTCTCTCTTAGCCTTAAAATAACAATATAATTCTATAAAATTCTTTTATACCTAACACAAAGAAAAAGTTGTGTTGATGATAATAACTTTTAAAATTTCTTTAACATATATAGAGGATTTTTTTAATGCAATGTTTTAAATAGATATATCATGAATTTAATTAGTAATTGTTTTCATTATTTTATAATATGCATATCATATGTGATGTTTTCAATTAAAACAATTATACAATATTACATGGTTCACACGGGTCATTCGTCATAAATCACTAATTTGGTAAGTCATGAAAAAAGGCTTTTATACTCATTAATTTTGATTTGTGCTCAAGAAACTAGAATGTTTGTACAACATGAAAGGGGTCTCAAAACGGGCCTTTTTTTCCCGTTCAGACATCCATTTTATTATTATATTTTTAAAAACTTTTTTAGTTCTCATGATTTTTCTCATGCTTTCAGAGCTCACTTTCCCAATTTATTTTTATCATAGAGGTATTAAAACTTAATTAGTTTCAGCAATACTTCAATAATTAGCAGTAGTTGCCAGTAGCGTATATATAGGCTTCCATTTCGGGGGGAGGGGGACGATTCGGTATTTTAAACTTTATTGTTCTAAAGTTAAAAGAAATGTTTCAAAATAGCTCCTTTTAATAATTGCTTTACATTTTCGGAGGGGGCCCGCCTCCCCTTGCTCAAATACTCGCCTGGTAGTTGTTTATTAGAGCAATAGTTTTTTCTAATTAAAGGCGAAAAGGTGCCCGGGGTCTTTCGTGCGTCCACCAAATCTGCGGCGCTCAACGCTACAAGGAAACCACCTTTTAATAAACGCGTTCTTTGGACGCGAGAGACACCCGCTGAGGTCATTAATCACGCTGGACGCGAGTAGAAAACCAAGGCTTTCGATATCGATAGTTTTCTCTAATTAGTATATAAATATCCTTAAATATGAATGTAATGCAAATTGAATCTGTTAGCAAAATTTGTCTCTTAAAAGTACGAAAAAAAG
>JAWZYV010001195.1:0-17431 GCA_038373885.1 Cheiracanthium punctorium
ACAGCGGATTAGGTCTTTTAAAATCAGGCTTTAACAAAATTTGATAATTTAAAAAAAAAAGTTTCGCGATATTATGCTGTGACGTCATAGGGTCCAACAGGAACCTCTATCCAAGGCTTCAGATCAAAATGAATCTTTCGACCTTAGTACAGCTTCATTACTTTATCAAGACCTTGCAACCCTTAAAAAGCTTTTGGAGAATTTAAATGCGCTACAGTCGGGGAAAACTTAGGACGTTTCTTTACAAGTTGTACTGTGAGCTTTTAGATTTCCGCAACTTTTTCGTGACTTCCAGTTACTAAACACACACACGCACACACACACAAAGCTAAACGTACGGGATTTTGCAATATTTCACTATATTACTCTTCGGCCTATTTTGAGGTGATTTTTTGTGCTTATGATTTTCTTTTTCTGAAAGCTGCATGCGAGGCAGACATACAGCTTTACTGTTAGTATTAGTCCATAGTGCAGCATTTCTCAACCTGTGGGGCGCGACCCCCAAGGGGGGCGCAGTGCGTTTGCAGGGGGGCACGAGAAAAACCAAAGAGTATATAAGTAGTGATGCATGTTTTTAAAAAAAATAATCTTATTTATTTTCATTTTTACTCAAAAATATATCCAGTTTCGCTTAAAATGTTCAAACTTTAGTGATAACATTATTTTGTAGAAAATTCGACTAAATGTTCATTGTTAAAGATTAAAAACAATGTATGCTGAAAAATATGAAAGGGCAGTCACCGTAAGTTAGCCTTTATTGGGGGGGGGGGGGGCACCACGCTAAATGGTTGAGAACCGCTGCCATAGTGCATTGATTGAAGAAGCATTGATAAACTTTTTCTTATAATGTTTAATATCATTAGTTTGTTTTTAAAGCTGTTCAAAAGTCTTGCGACGACGATCCCTCTTCAGGTAGAACACAGTTAAACACAATATTTTTTAAATATTATTTTATTTGAATCCATTGCTTCCAATTTTGCAAGTTTGGAAGTCTTTCCCACTATTCACTGTGGAGAATCTGTTTGAAAACTAGAAGAAAAGTGAGAAGAGATGTGAATCCTCAATAAACGCTTTGTAAAAATTACAAGTTAGTCACGTTTGAGACCAAAAAAAAAAAAAAAAAAAAAAAAAAAATTATAAAACAGTCATCACCCTCTTTCCTGTGTTGATGGTTCTGGTCCTGACAAAACAAATTAAATAAATGACATATGAAGCGATCAATTTGTTAAATTAATAATTATGTAACAAATGAAACTATTATTTTAAGAAAGTGCCACGTTTCATGCAAAAATGGACAAAATCTTTTAGTGTTTTAACCCATTTATGCCTAGTGTCCCTTTTTTGGGACGGCATTTTCGCTATTAGTCGAAAACGTTATTTATTTTTCCTAGCCTTTGTTCATGACTATTGAGCCTCAACTCTACAAAATATTTTAACATGACCCAGTAGGATGTTGATATTTCGATTTTTATGCATAAGGATTTTAAAAGAAATCATCCCTTGTTCAAGAAGTTGACATCAGAAATTTATCTATTTCTGTTATCAGTAAAAATCGAAGAAAGTCGCAAAAATGTCCAGGCACAAATGGGTTAACTGAAAGTTTAAGTGAATTCATACAGTATATACGGTCACGTGTATTACCTGTGTGAAAATTTCGCATTGTAAAATTCTATTGCATTTTGCTTTTAAGAAAATTAAATACTCACTTTGCTTTTTTCAAAAGGAGGAAGGCTTGTTAAGAGTGATAAACATTTTAGTGTAAAAATGGAAAAAAAAAAAACTAAAATAATTTTAAAAAAAAATTCACTTCACCAAGAGCTAGGGGGCAATGGAGCTACTGTGCATACTGCACTAATCAGACCACTGTCCTTTTGGAAAATTATCTGCGAATGTCAACTTTCAATAGAGATAAATACAAAATATATGAAAGTTCCTCTGTTCGCGCCCTTTCGGATGCCCACTCCTTCCTTACATTTATTTCACTCCCGCCTCCCCCCCCCCCCCTCCATTCATCTAAAAAAAATAACCCTCTTCAATATTGTGAGTTTTTTTCGGTGCGCTTTTTTTCTGCCCACCAGTACAAGAAGCCAAAAACTTGAAAATAGTATGAAAATGGCAATTTTTATTCAACTCTCCAAAGTCTCCTTTATCTTTAAATTAGTAGCAAAAGTCGCCTTTTTAGTCGCCGGTGGACACCCTGGTATTTGTAATTTGGGGGCCCCCTCACAATCTCGGGGTCACAGGCGGCCGCCTCTAACGCCTATTGGTAAACGCGTCATTGGCCAGAAGCAATTACTTTGTACTTAATTTTTACTAACAACGCGAGCGACATCAGAAATTCATATAGTAGCGTTTAACCTTTTGAGGCGCAACCCTTTCCCAATGCTGAAAAAAGCGTAGCCGTTGCCATCGCTCGACTCAACTACCAGCAATGGTCGTTTTTTTTTGACGCAGCCCGCTGCGTCAAAAAAGGGTCTCTATATCTGAGGCAGGCGATGAACGTTTCGATCGTCCGCCATCTTGCTGGTAGTTAAGTCGAGCGATGGCAACGGCTGCCCTCTTTTCAGCATGGGGGCCATCTATCCAGCTGTTCTCGTATTCTTCCATTTATCAGCAGGATGTCAGTGCTGTTAAAAATAATCGTGACACTTTTTTTTTTTTACGGGAAAGGACGTGCTAAAAAGTAAAGGATTCTCGTGGAGCATCGAAATCCAATCTATTCTTCGTGACTGGCAACAGTCAAAACGTCCGAGTTTGGTGTTCCCAGAGCGGGAACACTGCGCTTTAAAGGGTTAATGAGGTGTTGATTTGAGAAAAGGGCCTTTGAAAATTCACTCAACTTATTATATACTAAGTTTAATTCATCATGATGGAGTAGCCTGGTCAGTAACGTGCTGGCCATCCATGTAAACGTCCTTGGTTCGAAACTTGCACTTTCTACTTTCCCAATTAGCCGCATTTTTTACAATTAGAAAAATGTATTTATAAATATCATTTTGTTTTTGAAGAAGTTCTAACTATATTTTAATTTTCTACCACACGGGTTCCGACCACCTAGTATCCATGTTATTGTTAGAAATCGCAATTTGTTCTACTAAATAAAAATTATGCTTCTAAATACCCCCATTTACATTCAGTCCTTCCCACTTCTCTCGCTGTTGATTTTAAATGTCTCTTTCCACATCGAGAGACTGTCGCTTGTCGCCGGCAGTAGGGTGCCAGTAGCGGAACCATTTATCACTTGTAAGCAATAAATTTTTCGCACCGCAGAGAAAGAGGGAGATATTCCAGACAATAGGTTCGATGGTAGGCCTGCGGCCAACCTTCACGGTTTACGACTTTTTAATACAGGCATACCCTCTACTACCCAATTCGACCATGCCGTGGTCCGGGCCTGCAAAAATCGGCTGGTGTGGTCGACCCGACTTTATTAATCTCTAAATATGTACACGATAGGATGTTACATTCTTCAGTGTCCTTTGTATGACATTTCCTTTGGCTGAGCACTTCCGAGTTCCGTGTGGCTTGCTTCTTTAGACTTGGTGAAGCGGCCATTCTTAGTCGGCTTGCTAGACCTTGTGGGTAAGTGCAGAGCTTGAGAGTTTTTGATTTATTTTAGAGAATTGGTAATTTTATAGGGGGTTTTGAATTTTATTTGACAATTGGAGAATTAGGTAATGTTATTTAATTACTAAGGGGGAAGGAGAGTACTTCTTCTCTCTGTTGTTTGCTGCGCTGAGCAAGCGGGGGTGAACCCCACACTTGCGTTGGTGTACCTACTATGTTGTCGTGTTCTGTAATGCTAATTGGTGATCCTCTACGTACGAGACACTTCGAATTATTTTTGTTACCAGAGCTAGTTTGGCTGGGTGACTGTTTGACGTGGTATTGTTGTGTAATGGGGCAGTCTTTAGTGTAAGTGCGTGGAGTTCGATACGGATTCGCAGACGCATAATTTTGAGGGAACTCTGCCGATTTGTTCCATATGTTCGAAATAGGGGCCATGGTTAGTAAAGTATATGTTTAGGTTCCGGTGCAGCAGAGTTGGGGACGTTGGGGAAGAACCGATAGGTATACCTACCTAATTTTGCTAGCGCGTCTGCGTATTCGTTGCCAAAGTGTCCAGCGTGTGCTTTGATCCATGATAGGTGTATGTCCTTGGTGGTGGTACTTATTGCATTTAAGATGTGTTGGGCTATGGGGTTCTTTGTGGCAGTGTCTCGTAATATGTCTGTGGCAGACTGGCTGTCGGTGTATATGTGTGCACTATTGTAGGGTCCGGACAATAGGTAATTGGGGACCGTGGATATTATTGAGGTTTTCACACCCTATCTATTGTTCGGTAGAGGACAGCCCATGTGTCGCCGCGTCCAAATATCCCCATTCAAATACATTGTAGCCGCGACACTCGCTGGATGTGGGCAATGGCCGTTATACTTTTGCGGCAGCTTCAAAAGCAGTGATCTTTCAGCTGTACTCGCATTCAGTTTTCTGACCAGTGCCGCGAAAGTGGGTTGAGTGTAAGCGAGTCATTGTGAAATAATCCCAAAAGGCTCCGTTATCTCTGAATTTTAGGGCTTGTATTCCTAAAGAGCTTTTGTAATCCATCTTGCATTGCTAGTTTTCACATTTTGTGTATATTGGTAATTTACTCTGCCTTTGTCCACCTCTTTGGAACTTGTAAAGTCAGCGTTCGCAATTCAACACTAACCACACACAGCTTTTGTTCCCTGCTTATACGAAGTGCCGGACGCTGGGGTGGGTGGGGGAGGGGGTCAGAAAGTTAATCCTTTAACGCGCAGTGTTCCCGCTCTGGGAACACTAAACTCTGACGTTTTGACTGTTGCCAGTCACGAAGAATAGATTAGATTTCTATAAAAATAGTGGCGGGTGACATAGCTCCACGAGAATCCTTTACTTTTTAGCACGTCATTTCCCGTAAAAAAATGGTCACGATTCTTTTTAACAGCACTGACATCTGCTGAAAAATGGAAGAATGCGAGAACAGCTGGATAGATGGCCCAATGCTGAAAAAAGGGCAGCCGTTGCCATCGCTCGACTTAACGACCAGCAAGAGGGCGGACGATCGAAACGTTCATCGCGTGCCACAGATCTAGAGACCCTTTTTTGACGACAGCTGGCTGTGCCGCACAGCCAGCTGTCATATCGCTGATATCAAATATAATAAATTAAGTACTGCACTTTCAAGAATTACCCAAAATAGACCTGTAAGTGTTCATTTCGAAGAAATAGAAAAAATTATGACTTTTTTGTAGAGGCATTTTTAAGAAAGTGCCGCAATTTGAATGTAACTGAATCAATTTAACCCTTTAAAGCGCAGTGATCCCGCTCTGGGAACACCCAACTCTGACGTTTTGACTGTTGCCAGTCACGAAGAATAGATTGGATTTCTATAAAAATAGTTGCGGGTGACATAGCTCCACGAGATTCCTTTACTTTTTAGCACGTCATTCCCCGTCACGATTATTTTTAACAGCACTGACATCTGCTGAAAAATGGAAGAATGCGAGAACAGCTGGATAGATTGCCCAACGCTGAAAAAAGGGCAGCCGTTGCCATCGCTCGACTTAACTATCAGCAAGAGGGCGGACGATCGAAACGTTCATCGCGTGCCACAGATTTAGAGACCCTTTTTGGACGTAGCCGGCTGTGCCGCACAGTCAGCTGTCGTCAAAAAAGGGTCTCTAGATCTGTGGCAAATTTCACGGTTTTTCTTACCCATACTCTTTTTAGAATGTAATTTAACCTGCAAATATGGGGGGGAGGGAAATTATGATAATTAGGGGAAAGGGGGGGGCAAGGACGATGTCCTTAATGTTTGGAGCGTAATAAAACCCACATCTTTAAGTATTTTGAATATTTATTTATTTATAATTACTCTTACATAATCAATCTTTGGAAATAAGGCACTTAAGGGTGTATGTCGAAGAAAAGAAACTCCGTTTTTTTGTCTTGGTACACAAATTGAAATAAACTAATAGCGCCAATGGTCTCCAAAAAATTCCAGAGGGTTCTTCATAAGCTGCTTTACACACTGCAATAAGCGAAAAAGCTGTGGCTTTTGTGAAATTTTCAGAAAAAATTCTTAAACAGGGATCTGAGCTGCAAGATTTTTCGAAGAGTGACACGCTTTGCGAAAATTTCCGATTTTTAAGAATTTTTTCTAAAAGTTTCGAAACGGATACAGATGGATCGTTTACTTCAGTATGTAGTACAGCTTGTAAAGAGATAGTTTCAAAATTTTGAAGTGCCTGGAATAATTAGTTTATTTGTACTTATGTACCAAAATCGCATGATTTTTCGAACAACACCGTTAAGAAATTTTCCACTGATAGAAAATGAAAAAAATGACCAATTTTGTCAAAAATGCCCAACGCCCCATCTTGTCCCCTAGGTAAGGTAAGACGGGATACCCTACTGGGCAAGATGGGATATGGGAGACATTCTCTTTTGGATTGCAAAACTCGCAAATACTGCATCATCGTCCTCATCTATCCCAGCACAGCTACTGCGTGCCCAACTCTCACAGAGAGAACATGCGACCCATCTTCCATTAGAATGCTAGTATTTTCCATGGCAGTAAAAGCAAGGGATATTATCTTCTTAGTTGTCACATTCAAGAGAGTGGAATGGGAAAGACTTCTGAGGAGGAAGGCCAGGGCCCACAAGGGGCTGTCGTGCCAATGTTGATGATGATGATGAGTTGTCACATTCTGGTGAGGAATTAGGATTATTGTTGGTTTTCTTCTTATTCTTTTCCTTAGCCAATTCGGTTTTCTTATTCTTTTTACTTTCCGAACATATACCATGTAAGGAAAGTATTGTAATCATGAAAAAATTCGACTTCGAGATTTGGGTGTTTGTACACGTTTTGAGGGCTTCTGAATCCATTTATGCTATTTTTACGAGATGTATGTATGTGTATGTGTGTTTGTGTGTATGTGAGTGAACACGATAGCTCCTGAACGGAGCATTCGATTGAGCTCAAATTGGATATATATGTCAAAAACCACCGTCGCAAGACCGGGTATTGATTTGGGGTGTGTATAGGACTTATAGTTTTTCTACAGGGCTACGACCAAGATTTCTTTTACATTATGGCCAATGGGGGGAATTTCTTGAAAGCGCGCTAACGTTTAAACGGTAGATTCGATTGAGCTCAAATTGGGTATATATGTTATAAACCAATGTCGCAAGACCGGTATTGATTTTGTGTTGTATAGGACTTAGTTTTTCTACAGGGCTACGAAAAAAATTTCTTTTATATTATGGCATAATGGCATATGGGAGAAAATTCTTGAAAGTGCGCAAGCGTTTAATCGGTGCATTCTATTGAGTTTCAGTTTTGTATACATGTTTGAATGATTCATCGATCAAAATTTAAATGCTTGGTAACGATCTTAATCGTAAGTGTTCGGAAGGTCGAGTGGAGTCACTCCAGATTTTTTTATTGTTGTTGTTGTTCTTTTACCTCTCTTTTTGTTATCTTCTGTCAGTTTATTTTCATTGTTTCTTCTAACTCAATTTTATACGGGAAAGAAGTTATGATAGCCAGTTTTCCTCGTTTCCTTGTTACTCGTGAAATTTTGCGAGCTGCAGCATAAGGCACCACTTGCTAAGGACTAACTACAGAAAATACTGATGGTGGAGTAGTTGGACTTTGATCTACTTCGATATTGGACATCCGAGTGGATCATCCTGGCTCAGGCTCTGCTTCTTTCTCAGATGGTGTCATGACAACAAGCATGTGGAGTGTCTGGGGATACAAATACTGCTGAACTCGGTTATAGTGACCCCGATTACAGTTGTAACTCTCTTATAACGTCGAAATATTCATCACCACTTGCCCATAGAACACAAGCCCACTATTAGCGTAACTCGTTATAGAGTCATAAATAATCATCCATTGATGTTGTACCCAAGTTTATAACTATAGTTTGTACGTTAACTGTAAGTATGTATTTAAAAAACCAACATCCCCTCAGTTTAAATTAATCCCCTCACAAAAAAAGGAATAACTGGAAGACAATTCTTTAAAATAAAATATTTTAATTCATTAGTGAAAATGTTCAATTTCTAAAGCTTTTTGCATCTAATTCTTCAAGTTTTTTTTTTTGGGGGGGGAGGTTTAGCCTCCATAGCCCCCTTCGTGGATGTGCCTATGACAGGGGCGTAGCCAGACATTTTTCATGGGGGGGGTTACGACTACTACAACTCATATATATGTATGCATGTGTGTGACAATGTAGTGAAGAATATGCATTTTCTATGGCAAAAAATTTCTCATGGGGGGGGGGTTATGACCCCCCTAACCCCCCCCCCCGTGGCTACGCCCCTGGGACCATATGAATGTATTCAGTTTCGTACTAAAAGAACTATACTTTAGTTTTACTAGTAATGGTTACATTTGATTTATCTTATTTAAAACAAAGCCTTATACATAATAAACTTTCCATCCAGTTACGGGCCCCCTCTAAAGCCCAGGATCACTGGCAATTGTCGGGATCGGGGATTAGGGGCTCCCCTCTCTCACTCAGCGGGCCTGACAGGAAGAAAGGATGGAGATAATACGCACACAAGTTCACAGAACTCACCCAAATGACGATTTGACTAAACTTTTATGATAAACTGTTTATCGTAAATCTTATAAATAAAAATGAAATTCTGTTTGTTTGTTTGTTTGTTTGTTTGTTTGTTTATTTGTTTGTTTGTTTGTGGATTTGAGTTGTATACAAATCCACAAAAATGGACCTATCAGCCTGAAATTTTGCACAGATATGTAAAATAATATAGAATAAATCATAGTCCACTTTAAAACTTTGAAAGTCCACCCGTTCCCGGAATTTAAGAGATTTTTTATGTTCTGCACGCAAAAAGCTTTCCGTAATTGTAACCCCTGTAGTGAAAAAAGTGTGAAATAAGGATCGTGGTTGCCATGTGTGGCGATTTTTGCCGAATAAGATGTTTTAAATTCTCAAAGTAAAAATAAAAGAATAATAATATTTTTTTTTTGTTAGTTTATATTCGTAAGGTTATATTTTTTTTTAATTATAATATCGTGTTGCATGGGAAATCGGAGCAGGAATGGAATGTTTTATACGCAAAAAACAATAAGAATTGAAGATTTCCGAGGCTAATATGTTAAAATTTTTTAGTTTGGCGAAAAAATAAAATGGCTCAAATGCCGAGAAAGTGAGTTCTAGCGGTTTGCACAGTTTCCGGCTAGGCGCAATTTACTGAGAGCTTAAGGAAACGGATTTTTGAAAACAAGTGCAAAGGTTTTATTAGAATACAGCATTAAATTTTAATGATCCGTGCGAAAATAATGCAGTTATTGAGGGATTTCAAGCGATCTATCTTCAGCATTCTCGCGATTTTGAGGAGGATTCTAACGCTTGGAGCTATTTATCGTAATTTAATCGTCTGCTATTTGGGTTATGAATACACCTGCGTATAAGTTTTTGAAAATTTTCATTCAGTTGGAATTGTGCATTTTTCTGAGCAGCTTTTCTGCATCTAATGTATTACATGCAGAAAAAAGGATGTTAGAAATATCAATTTTAATTTTGTTTAATCACACTCATGAATAATGATACACTTTCCAACTTAATGAAAGAAGGAACGAAAATAGGGAAGACCCATGGATTATAACTCTTTTTATATATAGCACTTTAGTGCGTATTTAAAAATCTGAAAGTGTGTCAGATTTTTCTATGATTCTAGCGCTTGGCGCAATTTAATGAGATGGTATTTTTAAAAACAAGCGTAGGTTATCTTATAAATAAAAATGAAATTCTGTTTGTCAATTTGTTGATTTGGGTAGTATACATTTCCACAAAAATGGACCTGTCAGCCTGAAATTTTACACAGATATGTAAAATAATATAGAATAAATGATAGTCCACTTTAAAACTTTGAAACTCCACTTTATTTTCCGTTCCCGGAATTTAAGAGATTTTTTATGTTCTCCACGCAGAAAGCTTTACGTAATATTAACCCCTGTAGTGAAAAAAGTGTGTGAAATAAGCATCTTGGTTGCCATGTGTGGCGATTTTGCCGAATAAAATGTTTTAAATTCTTAAAGTAAAAATAAAAGAATAATAATGATTTTTTTAGTTTATTTTTTTTAGGTTATTTTTTTAATTATAATATCGTGTGCGCATAAGAAATGAGAGCAGGAATGAAATGTTTTATACGCAAAACAATGAGGATCGAAGATATCCGAGACTAATATGTAATTGTTTTTAGTTTGGCGAAAAAAAAAAAATGGCTGCTAGGCCGATTTTTAGAGAGTGAGTTCTAGCGGTTTGCACAGTTTTAGGCTTTTTGGCGCAATTTACTGAGAGCTTAAGGGAATAGCATTTTTGAAAACAAGTGTATAGGTTTTCTTAGAATACAGCATTAAATTTTAACTATCCGTGCAGAAATAATGCAGTTATTAGGGTTATTTCAAGCGATGTAGCTTCAGAATTCTCGCCAATTGAGTACATTGATTTAACTTGGGGGAAATCCGCCAAATTTCAGAAAATTGAAATCTTCGCATTTAGTACATCGAGGTAACGATGAATAAAACATGTTATAGTTGATAATTTAAAAAATGCGGCTGTATTAAGGGATTCCACTTTTCAAATAAATGCCTGGCGGTCGAACCATTTCCCATTTTGATTGCTGCTAAGGCAATGCTTCGAATGATTCCCTGAAAAAACTCTTGTAAAATGGCGTATGCTGGCACTTTGGCGAGGCTTAGATTTGAAACTGGATTTTACTTGAGACTGGTATATACGTATAATAAGACTGGTTATAGATAAAAATGAATGTTGGTATGTGTGTAGGAGGTTGAAAAACTCCAGCACCGTTTCACCGATCACCATGAAATTTGGTTCACCTAAGTCTTTTATCATGGAGAAGGTTTTTATGCTATCCGTTTTCCTCTAACTTTTCACTAGGTGGCGCAGCAGAACGTCGAATTCTATTCCGTTTAGCCGTTTGCTATGCGAATATCGTCCAACCAATTTCGATGAAATTTGGTACACGCGAATATTAGAACACGGAGAATATTTTTCACTATCCATTTTGCTGTAACTTGCCGCTAAATGGCGCTGCAAAGCATCAACTTCTATACCGTTCGACCGATCGGCATAAAATTTTTTATACTTACACATTTGAGCACGAAGAATATATTCTAACTGCGTTACTTTTGATGTTACTCGCCACTAGATGACACTGCAATGCATTATTATTTTAACTCACCACTAGATGACGCCGCAGCAGGCCAAATTTTTGACCATTCAAACGGTGGCTATGAAAATCAGTATACATAGCTATTTGAACAATGAGAATATTTTAGCGTTATCCATTTTGCTATAACTCGCCACATGACGGCGCTGTAGCAAATCATTACTTTAATTAACCACTAGATGGCCCTGCAGTGTATCACTTCTTGACTGTGCGAATGATCGCTATGAAAATAGGTATACATAGATATTTGAACACGGGGAAGAGTTTGGCACGATCCATTTTCCTATAACTTGACACTAGATGTCGCGTCAACACATGAACTTCAAGACTATTCAGCCGATCGTCATGAAAATTCGTATACATCGATATCTGAATGCGAAGAATATTTTTGCCGTATCCGTTTTGCTAAAACTCGCCACTAGATTGTGCTACGCCGCATCGCCTTCTGCACCGTAAAAACGATTGCCTTGAAATTCAGTATGCATGATTATTGAACACAATATAACGTGATATCCATTTTGCTATATCTCTTTATTACAATAAATAGTAATCACAACAAATATTAATATCAAAAAGTCCATTCATTCCCGTGCGAAGAACGGGTACTTCAGCTAGTATATATATAATAATAAAATAACCTCTTCCAATTTAACTAATTTAATTTAATGTCATCTGAAAAAACCTCCTTTAATCTCTGTTACTCTTACTGTAAAGTTTGTTTCTCGGCCATACAAATATTACGTTCAGAAACAATTTTTGGAGTTCGATAAGGAGTAAAATTGTTGAATTAACAGTATCTGCAGTTTTCCTGCTGTACCCTTTTGAAATCCCTAACGTAGCAAATATTTCAGATGTCTTGATTGACAATGTATTCAACTAATTACTTTTGAGAGTTTCGTAACTCCTATAAATTCACTGTTTACAGCCTCACCATGGCACAGTGGTTATGCCACTGAAAATTGTAGACGGCCGAAGTGTGAAGGTTTCGGGTACCGGGTCCCATCGAGCGGCTGTCGATCTAACGGTCTTTAGTTGTGGTAGGTTTTCTCCAGATGTAACGCGAATACACGTAAGAACCCCCATAGAAAGTCCTCCTACCAAGCCCCTCCCCCCATCCTTAGCAGATCGCCCTGGAGTAGTGTTGCCATAATCACGCAAACAAATCACTGTTTATAACAGTTTACGGTATTTGTAACGATACATTCTAACTTTTTTCGAGTCTCTAGAGCAAGTTTTTTTTAAAGCTGTTCAAACGTTGCATTTTGCACCAAAAAGAACAGCCTTGAAAGTATGCTATAAGTAAATTAAGGGTGTATGTCGAAAAAAAAGAACTCTGTTTTTAGTCTATTTACTTAGTCTACTCTGTTTTTAGTCAAATTTATCTTTTGGAAGTCGAAACCTTTTGGAATTTCGCTGGTTACCTCAAGGACAACCAATAAATATGTTTTATTACTGTTGCTATCTGCAAAAGTAATGCAATAAAGGAAGGCACATTTCATCCTTGTTTGAAGGTATTTCCCAGAAAAAGGTGTTAAACTGAGAAAAACTAATATTAATAAACATTTTTTTTCCCCTTAAGGGTGTATGTCGAAGAAAAAAAAACTCTTTTTAGACTTTGTACACAAATTGAAATAAACTAATAGCACCAGGGTCTCCAAAAAAATCCAGATGGTTCTTCATAAGCTGCTTTACACACTGCCATAAGCGAAAATGCTGTGGCGTTTGTGAAATTTTCAGAAAAAATTCTTGCACATGGATCTGAGCTGCAAGATTTTTCGAAGAGTGACACGTTTTGAGAAAATTTCCGATTTTTTAGAAAGTTTTCTGAAAGTTTTCAAACTGATATAGGTTTATCGTTTATTTCAGTATGTAGTACAGCTTGTAAAGAGACAGTTTCAAAATTTGGAAGTGCCTGAGATAATTAGTTTATCTGTACTTATGTACCAAAATCACATGATGTTTTCGAACTATACCGTTAAGTTTTTTTAAAAGCTGTTCAAACGTTGCACTTTCCCCAAAAATAACAGCCTTGAAAATACTTCATAAGTAAATTAAGTCTATTAACTATCGCCCTCTGCCCGACAAAGATGTTTTCCCATTTGCCCATTGCTGCAATTTGTACTTTCCTTTTGTGTGTCCACTCCTGGAACATTATTAGATGAAACCGCATTTTTCTTTTTTTTTCTTTCTTCCTTTGGCCTTTGGTGTACAGTTTTTACCCTCAAGTTCTCCCACGGGACTTCCTGGGATTCAGGCATTTTCCTGTGTGTGGTAAATGAGGAGAATCTTCTGTCCCGTTCCGTTTTCTTAGAACGTCCTGCTCATTGGTACTTGTTTTGCCTGAGTACAATGAAACAAGAAGAGGGGAAGAGAGGGGGGGGATGGATCCATCCAAAGGTCCCCCGAGGGTCACCCATTTTCAAAGAATCGATCCAAGCAGGTGTTAATTAGCTGTAGTGACTATCCCAAATGCATACCTAAATGTGAGAGGGGAAGGCTTGCAAGAAGAAATCCATGTGATTTTCTAATATATACAAACTAATTATGTTGAAGACAAGTAAATATCTAATATTTATGAGACTGTACCACTGTCTGGGGGAAAAAAAATAAATATGGTAGAGCTCCATGTTTAAGAATGTTGTTTGTGCTTTGATTGCTCCATGTTTAAGGAAGGCACGAATTGGCGAATGTTTTTGTTGATGTAGGGAAGATTTTTATCTATTGTAACATACTTCCATTTCTTATTAAAGTTTTTTTTTATGGACTAACCTACATGTCTGAAATCGCTTAGAGCGAAATCTTAACGGTGCAGTTCGAAAAAATCATGTGGTTTTGGTACATGAGTACAAATAAACTAATTATGTCAGGCACGTCAAAATTTTGAAACTGTCTCTTTACAGGCTATATTACATACTGAAATAAATGATCCATCTGTATCCGTTTCAAAACTTTTAGAAAAAATTCTTAAAATTCGGAATTTTCGCAAAACGTGTCACTGTTCGAAAAATCTTGCAGCTCAGATCCGTGTTTAAGAATTTTTTTCTGAAAATTTCACAAACGCCACAGCTTTTTCGCTTATTGCAGTGTGTAAAGCAGCTTAGGAAGAACCCTCTGGAATTTTTTGGTGACCATGGTGCTATTCGTTTATTTCAATTTGTGTACCAAGGCTAAAAACAGAGTTTTTTTTCTTCGACAAACACCCTTAAATGTTCAAGTAGATTTAATCAGGCATTTTAAAAAAGTAAATAAAGCCTCCTAACTTCTCTCTTGTTGTAAATTTCTACGACAACTTTTGTTAGCCGCAACTAAAAATCATTTGCTATTTATTAGGATGGAGGAACAGCCCAGAGATTGGTCAAGCGGACAAGCTTGGACAAATATTCTCCACAAAACAATTAAAACAATTTTTAAATTTACTTCACTGTCTATGATTTCACAGATGCAGTCATTTTTCGTATTCAAAAGAACTATCATAAATATTCTACCCTGAACCACTTGATCTCTCTGAAAACTCTTTAATGAGATTGGGGTAAAATGTATTGCTGACAAATCGTTAGAGATGCCATCGTTAGAGGTACAAATCGTTAGAGGTACATGAGTACAAATAAACTAATTATGTCAGGCACGTCAAAATTTTGAAACTGTCTCTTTACAGGCTGTACTATATACCGAAATAAACGATAAACCTGTATCAGTTTCGGAACTTTTAAATTCTTTAAAATCGGAAATTTTCACAAAACGTGCCACTCTTCGGAAATTCGCAATCTTTTTTCTGGAAATTTCGCAAAAGGCACAGCTTTTTCGCTTATGGCAGTGTGTAAAGCAGCTTATGAAGAACCATCTGGAATTTTTTGGAGAAAATGGTGCTATTAGTTTATTTCAATTTGTGTACCAAGACTAAAAACAGTTTTTTTTTTTCTTCGAAGAACAGCCTTAATAAAAGAAAGTGTGTAAAAATGTAAGTATACTATCATAAAGAAAACTGTTGTACGCCCCCCCCCTTCCAATTTCATCAATAGTATGCTTCATTTTGTTAAACAATAACCGTTAAAACAGCAATGGAACTAGGTATCAAAATTTTGGAATTAATAAAAAAAAACACCAGTACAAAAACAAAACAATTCATTACGATTTCGTTAGCAACAATCAATTGAGCAAATACAACGAAAGTTTACATTTTGTACAAGTCCCAACACAACTGTGAGTCATCGTGAAGCACGAATAGCTTAGTTAACTATTTTCACGGCTATTTATTATTTTTTATGGAACTTGAAACTGAAGTAACATGTACTCAATGTTTTATTGCGTATGGGGAGTAGCGACTGTAAATTACGACCGCTCTAGTTCTAGACAGCAAGTACGTTGGAGAGGGAAGGGTATATAGAATTCGACACCGCACACCAATGCCACCCGAGAAGACAGAAGCTGCAAGTGGCCTTGGGGCGTAAATCATAGGAACTCGAGGGTGTCAGGGCGAGAACTTGAGTTGTGACAGACAGAGCTGGGGGATTTTTCTCCGACAAGTACTCTGGCGAAAAGATTATTGATGAGTTTATCACCAAGTTTATTTATGTTGCATGAATTATTTTGGCTCAGTAGAAAAGTAGACTGGTAGCTAGATGAGAGATGTTGAAGGTGCAAACAGTTCATAAGTGACTAAATTACGGTTCGAGTAGGGGGTTCAATCCCTTCCCCGCCGGTCAAAATTGTTAAAATAAAAGTTAAAAAAAAAAAATTGCGGGCATTGCGTATTAAGGTAAAGCCACCCAACGCCGAGGGCTAACTGCGTAAGGAGGGGTGTCTTGAACAGAGGACTCTTTAAGGCTGTTCTTCGAAGGAAAAAAAACCTCTGTTTTTAGTCTTAGTACACAAAATGAAATAAACTGATAGCGTCATGGTCTCCAAAAAAATTCCAGATGGTTCTTCATAAGCTGCTTTACACACTGCAATAAGCTAAAAAGCTGTGCCTTTAGTGAAATTTTCAGAAAAAATTCTTAAACATGGATCGGAGCTGCAGGATTTTTCGAAGAGTGGCACGTTTTGTGAAAATTTCCGATTGCAATTAATAAAATAACTGAATTAATATAAATAACTGAAAAATTTTAAAAATAAATTTAAAAAATATTAGTAATTAATTGAAAATTAATTTTTTAATTTCGAAAAAAAATGCTCCATGCATTCTAATTTTAACTTTTTTTTACTAATTTTATAATAGCATAAAAATACATTTAAAAAAACTGTGTACTGGTTCTTGAATCGACCGTGTAGTTAATTTTTTAGAAATATTTTCATGGATATATACCAAATTTTCCCGAAATTTTTCAGTTTTCGTAAATCAAAATGAAATTTCACAATCGAAATTTTTACCCTATTTAAAAAGGATACACAGATTTATTGTAATATATGAGAAGAATGTTTGTAGCAAATTCTGTACAATTCCGATCAAAATTAAGACGCATGGAGCATTTTGAAGGCAAGAAAAATCACAAAAAACTTGATTTGGAGAAAATCCAATTTAAAGTGTCATTTTCCACTTACCTTAATACCGTCTCTTCTGAATAATTTTATTTATGATTTTACCTTAACAAAACATATTTTTAAAATAATTTCATTCAAATATTGGCTTATTTTGTAAAACGTTCAATAAAAATTGTCACGCGTTTATTTGCGCGTTGGTTTGCATTTTTGTGCACATTTAACTGTCCCTTTAATTTTTTCAAACCCTAATATCTTTTTAAAAAATTGTAGACATACGCAGTTCTTTCTCCATGGTTCAGCTTTAACCCTTTGAGGCGCAACCCTTTCCCAATGCTGAAAAAAGGGCAGCCGTTGCCATCACTCGACTTAACTACCAGCAAGATGGCGGACGATCGATACGTTCATCGCGTGCCACAGATCGAGAGACCCTTTTTTGACAACAGCTGGCTGTGCGGCACAGCATTGGGCCCCCTTTTTTCAGCATTGGGTCATCTATGCAGCTGTTCTCGCATTCTTCCCTTTTTTTGGCAGATGTCGGTGCTGTTAAAAATAATCGTGACCATTTTTTTACGGGAAATGACGTGCTAAAAAGTAAAGGATTCTCGCGGAGCTATATCAGCCGCAACTATTTTTATAGAAATCCAATCTATTCTTCGTGACGGTGACTGGCAACAGTCAAAACGTCAGAATTTGG
>JAWZYV010001196.1:0-12500 GCA_038373885.1 Cheiracanthium punctorium
CGGATAGCGCAAAAGCGTTCTCCGTGCGCAAATATCCGTTCGTACCAATTTTCATCGGAATCTGTTGAACGGTATTTTCACAGCAAGCGGTCCGAAGGAATAGAACCCGACGCTCTTCAGCGTCACCTTGCGGCAATTTATGGCAAAATGGACTGCGTAAAAATATTCTCCGTGTTTAAATATCCCTAGGTACGAATTTTCGTCAAGATCGATCGAACGTTTTTTTCACAGCGAGCGGTTGAACAGAATTCGACGCTCTGCAGCGCCGCCTAGAGGAAAATGGATAGTGTGAAAATATTCTCCGTGTTCCAATATCCAAGCGCACAAATTTTCGTCAAAATCCCTTGAACGGTATTTTCGTAGCACGCAGTTGAACGGAATAGAAATCGTCGTTCTGCAGCGCCACCTAGCGTCAAGTTACAGAAAAACGGATAGCGCAAAAGCGTTCTCCGTGCGCAAATATCCGTCAGTACCAATTTTCATCGGAATCTGTTGAACGGTATTTTCACAGCAAGCGGTCCGACGGAATAGAACCCGACGCTCTTCAGCGCCACCTTGCGGCAAGTTATGGCAAAATGGATTGCGTAAAAATATTCTCCGTGTTCAAATATCCCTACGTACCAATTTTCGTCAAGATAGATAGAACGGTATTCTCACAGCGAGCGGTTGAACAGAATTCGACGTTCTGCAGCGCCACCTAGCGGCGAGCTAGAGGAAAATGGATAGTGTAAAAATATTCTCCGTGTTCAAATATCCATGCGCACAAATTTTCGTCAAAATCGCTTGAACGGTATTTTCGTAGCACGCAGTTGAACGGAATAGAAGTCGACATTCTGCAGCGCAATCTAGCGTCAAGTTACAGAAAAACGGAAAGTGTAAAAGTATTGTACGTCCTCAAATATCCATGTGTACTAATTTTCACAGCAAGCGGTCCGACGGAATAGAATTCGATGCTCTTCAGCGCCACCTTGCGGCAAGTTATGGCAAAATGGATTGCTTAAAAATATTCTCCGTGTTCAAATATCCCTTCGTACCAATTTTTGTCGAGATAGATAGAACGGTATTCTCAGAGCGAGCGGTTGAAGAGAATTCGACTTTCTGCAGCGCCACCTAGCGGCGAGCTAGAGGAAAATGGATAGTGTAAAAATATTCTCCGTGTTCAAATATCCATGCGCACATATTTTCGTCAAAATGCCTTCAACGGTATTTTCATAGCACGCAGTTAAACTAAGGTGACCAAACGTCCCCATTTTCTGGGGACAGTCTCCATTTTCAGGACGTTTTTCAAATTGTCCCCAGAATGTAAAAATGGAACTGGGGACAATTTTTTAATTATTGCATTGTTTTTCAATTAAATTGCTGTTAATTATTGCATTAATTATAAATGTCCCCAGTTTTGTTGCCAGAATCGGGGACATGTCCCCGATTCTGACTACAAAAATCTGGTCACCTTAAGTTAAACAGAATAGAAGTCGACATTCTGCAGCGCAATCTAGCATCAAGTTACAGAAAAACGGAAAGTGTAAAAGTATTGTACGTCCTCAAATATCCATGTGTACTAATTTTCACAGCAAGCGGTCCGACGGAATAGAATTCGATGCTCTTCAGCGCCACCTTGCGGCAAGTTCTGGCAAAATGGATTGTGTAAAAAAATTCTCCGTGTTCAAATATCCCCACGTACCAATTTTCGTCAAGCTAGATCGAACGGTTTTTTTCATAGCGAGCGGTTGAACAGAATTCGACGTCCTGCAGCACCATCTAGCGGCGAGCTAGAGGAAAATGTATAGCATAAAAATCTTCTCCTTGACGAAAGACTTGAGTATACCAAATTTCATGGTGTTCGGTCAATAACCTCCTTAACCATTTCGAACTTTTTTCTGTTTCTAAACTTTCGAAATGAAAAATAATCAAATAATATCCATTGTAAATGTTTATGGATGACGTAATAAATAACTAGCCTCCTTGAGAAATTTTGTGCCATACAAAATTTATATTCTTCACTCCCTTATCACAGACATGTATGCATATATGTGAGTTGCAGTAGTCGTAACCCCCCCATGAAAAATTTATGGATACGCCACTGATGTTTGGCAACAGTTTGCCAGCACATTTGAAGCAAAAATTGTTTCGTCAAAATGACCGCCGGGATTGTACGTAACTACTAATGAGAATATTGAAGATTTTGTAATTTTTTGAATTGATCATACGCTTATCACTGAATCAATCATTCACTCATAACGATTCCGGACAACCACTAGAAGATAAAACTTACTGCCATTACTCTTTAGAGAAAAAAAAAAAGCGAAAGAACATCTGCACAGTTTGTGCTATCCGCTTCAAGTATATCAAAATTACGTATAAAAATGTAGAAAGAAGTCTGCGCTACTTTAAAAATCTCAAAATCTACCCATTTCCCTATTTTAAAGTTTTTTTTCGTTTTTTTCAGCACCATTTTATTTCCGAAAGTAAATTAAAAAAAAAAAAAAAAAAAAAAAGGTGTATTGTTTGCTCGACAACGCGCTGTTTCGAGTGAAGCTGTTTCGAGTGACAATGACATCATACTCCAATCATGGTTTACAGGCTTTGAAGAGAAAACTGAGATTCCAATTCGTTTAAAATTGTTTTTCCAGATAACGTCGTTTAACTTTTTTCGACAGATTTCGGTTTGCATTTAACCCCTCTTGTATTGATGCTTCAAGCAGACGATCATTTTTAATGAAAAAAAAGTTAAACGACGTTATCTGGAAAAACGACTCCTAAGTGTTTTAACCCTTCAAATTCTGGATTTCCTATCATTATGAAGCAGAATTCGTATTGTGTTGGATTGTTCACCCACTAATAAGGAAATTGAGGTCGGTTTAGCCGGTGCTGAAACAGGTTAGCTTTACCCCACTGATTCTTCTCCGACGCGCTGGTCTGGGTTCCGATCACTGCTTCCTCTAGTGGGATCGCGGGTAGAGGTTACCGTAAAAAGGAAATAATTTCAACAGACAAAACCCTTTAGAAGATTAAAAAGCAAAATATCATCTACACTGCTTTTACGATCTTCTTGTACTTTTTCATAAATATGTAGAAAGAAATCTGCACTACATTTAAAGAATAAAAATCTACTCGTTCCCTAATTTTAGAGAGATTTTTCGGTACTTTCCGATCCATTTTATTTCCGAGAGTAATAAAGTGTGTCGTTTGAGTGACATAAGTCACTGTCATCAGGCTTTGAAGGGACAATTGCAATCCCAAATCGTCTGAAATAGTTTTCCTAGATTACACAGTATTATTTTATTTCAGTTATTTTACAGCCTTTATTTACCCTCCTTTCTTCTTTTCAGGAATCTCGTGAAGCTACATTCAGGCTGCTCCGTGCCGCGATGATGTCACCAAGCTAAGCCACGGTCTCCGCCAAGAGATCGCTGAATTTTCTAGAAGAGAACAAAATATCAGCGTAGGAGAGAGAACTGTCAGCTGAGAAAGGATGGCCGTTACATTACGGCTCAATTAAATGCAATACGAAAAGTGAGTCTTTAGAAGGTTGCTAATACAAAATTATTAAATAATTAAACATTACACATATCAACACTTAAACCATATTTATTTTAAAACTTCTACGAATTTATGTTACACACTGAAACGATAAAGAATTAAGCATGCCACATTTGGTCGGTCGCTGGAGCTAAGCCATCCTACATGCACACCAACTGCGAGTGCAAGCGTAATCCTCTTCCTTCAGCGCGAGCCAGGTGCCAAAGTATTTTCCTGCGCGGTTGACAGTTATCGCCTTCCGCGCCGTAACGTGCTAGTTTCCGGATGCAGGAGATTACTGCGGGTCAGACCCCAACAGAACATCTGTTGTTTATTGCCTTATACTTGAAGCCAAAATGTGCCAAATACTGCTGTTATTATACGACTAGAAGTCGGTTGTGAACCAATTACAACCAGCGCTCTTCTGAAATTGTGAAAAAACTTTCCCATTCCAAAGATTTCGTTTTCTGTACATAGATATTCTTATGTCTACACAGACAATTTCTTTGCTTCGCTTGATTTCCGCTTATAGATACTTGATTTATTTGTGAAAAGAGAAATTAAACTGCATAATCTAGAAAAACAATTTTAAAGCCTCTATAAAAAAAAAAACTTGGCAGTTCGAGCCTCGTCAGGGGTAGATCCCCCTGAACCCCACAAATTTTTTAGTTTCATTATTGCCATATTAAAACGATATTAATTGACTTTGTCATTTTATCGCTCATCTTTTGCGTATTTTGCCTGGTAACCCTATGTTGGAATTTTAATGAATGTAACCTATTTAGGGAAAATACATGTGATGCATATTCTATAGCTTACAAAATATTGTAACAATAGATTAAAGCTGTTGTGAACTAATAGTATTTAAATGCATGTAAAATTATGTCGCATTTTTTCAATAAAGGGTGATGAGAGATAAAATGACATTCATTAATAGCGCAGTCTTATCTCTTTTCTTTTTGTAAAGGGCTGCAAGAGAGGGTGATGTAATTTAAAATTTTTTTAAAAGTGTCTGTTTTATGTAGTGTCTGAAGTATTTATTACTGAAACGTGACCCTAAAAAACAGCATTAAGTGGAAATGAGACATTTTTCAAAGTGAGAAGTTCACTGAAACGGTGAAACTTTTCACTTTTTGGATAGCGAATGCCGCTGACATAATATTTTTTGTGTCATTATATTGCAATGATCTCATGTTAGTACATATGATGCAAACTTTAAGTCAAGATTAAAATATTTTTTCTTTTCTAGATTCCACATCCCTGGAATTAATTCGAATTACACATGTGAGGAAAATTTCCGTTTCTTACTGTTCGAAGAATGGGCGGTCACGCAGCTAGTGTAATCATATAAGGTAAAAAGCTATTTTAAAATTTAAATTTATGTTCCATTACATGTATTTTTTAAATTTTTTATAACTGAATTTGTAACTTATTTTGATAGCTGATATTGTAACTAAGCTATTGTAATCATGGGCGTAGCCAGAAATTTTTCATAGGGAGGGTTACGGCTACTACAACTCATATATATGTACACGTGTGTTTGATAATGTAACAAAGAATATACATTTTGTATGCCAAAAAATTCATCATGAGGGTTATGACACACCCCCCAAAAAACCCTAATGAATCAATTTATAACTGGTTTTGATAGCCGACACTCTAACTATGCTAATGTAATCATAAAACGTGCAAATTTATTAGGCAATTTGGAGTGTTTAGGCTGATTTTATTTTTTACCAACTATGCGAAAAATTCGAGCTGGGAATCGAACCCACGACTGAAGCATTCCTGGGTTAGAGGCTCAATGCGGCGTGGGTTCGAGGCATGCATTGAGTCGTGTGTTCGAGACTCAATGCGGCAGTCCAAAAATTCCAGAGCTAGGAATCGAACCCATGTATGCCGCATAACGTGCGGGTGCTTTACGACTGAGCTACTCTGGGACGATTCCCAGATGAAATTTCTCGCATTAGAACCGTTGACATTTATCATCTTCCTCTGCAAACCACAGATGGAACAGATGAAACAATTAATTCGTGACAACTCCGTTACGCTGCGGAATTTATACATATTTTAGAAAGTGTTTCTATCAACCTTTCAAGTTATTAGGCAATATCGAGTGTTTAGGCTGATTTTATTTTTTACCATCTATGCGAAAAATTCCACAACTGGGAATCGAACACACGACTGCCACATTCGTGGGTTAGTGGCTCAATGCGGCCTGGGTTCGAGGCATGCATTGAGTCGTGGGTTCGAGGCTCAATGCGGCAGTCTAAAAATTCCAGAGCTGATGCAAAATCGTTTAAAAGCAAAAAGTTTCCACGCGTTTCCAGAAAAGATTTAATCCAAAACAAAAGGCACACATGGGATCAAAGTATCATCACTTAATTAATTCTTGAATGGCAGACAAACATTAAAATTTAATGTACAATGTAAACAGTTTTACCATATTAAATGTTATTCATTTTTAGAAGAACGCATGAACATTGTTGAGTTTTTTTTTTTTTTTTTTTTTTTCCACTGGAATTTAGATTTTGATGAGTGATGTGTGGATGTAATTTTTGTCCTTAGCCGTACCCCCATTAAAATTTAATGTACAATGTAAACAGTTTTACCATATTAAATGTTATTCATTTTTAGAAGAACGCATGAACATTGTTTTTTTTTTTTTTTTTTTTTTTTTTTTTTTTTTTTCCCACTGGAATTTAAATTTTGATGAGTGATGTGTGGATGTATTTTTTGTCCTTAGCCGTCCTCAACCTTTCAAGTTATTAGGCAATATCGAGTGTTTAGGCTGATTTTATTTTTTACCATCTATGCGAAAAATTCCACAGCTGGGAATCGAACACACGACTGCCACATTCGTGGGTTAGTGGCTCATTGCGGCCTGGGTTCGATGCATGCATTGAGTCGTGGGTTCGAGGCTCAATGCGGCAGTCTAAAAATTCCAGAGCTGATGCAAAATCGTTTAAAAGCAAAAAGTTTCCAGAAGAGATTTAATCCAAAAGAAAAGGCACACACGGGATCAAAGTATCATCACTTAATTAATTCTTGAATGGCAGACAAACATTAAAATTTAATGTACAATGTAAACAGTTTTACCATATTAAATGTTATTCATTTTTAGAAGAACGCATGAACATTGTTGAGTTTTTTTTTTTTTTTTTCCACTGGAATTTAAATTTTCATGAGTGATGTGTGGATGTATTTTTTGTCCTTAGCCGTCCTCAACCTTTCAAGTTATTAGGCAATATCGAGTGTTTAGGCTGATTTTATTTTTTACCATCTATGCAAAAAATTCCACAGCTGGGAATCGAACACACGACGGCCACATTCGTGGGTTAATGGCTCAATGCGGCCTGGGTTTGAGGCATGCATTGAGTCGTGGGTTCGAGGCTCAATGCGGCAGTCTAAAAATTCCAGAGCTGATGCAAAATCGTTTAAAAGCAAAAAGTTTCCACGCGTTTCCAGAAGAGATTTAATCCAAAACAAAAGGCACACACGGGATCAAAGTATCATCACTTAATTAATTCTTGAATGGCAGACAAACATTAAAATTTAATGTACGATGTAAACAGTTTTACCATATTAAATGTTATTCATTTTTAGCAGAACGCATGAACATTGTTTTTTTTTTTTTTTTTTAATTTAGATTTTGATGAGTGATGTGTGGATGTATTTTTTGTCCTTAGCCGTACCCCCATTAAAATTTAATGTACATTAAAATTTAATGTGCAATGTAAACAGTTTTATCATATTAAATGTTATTCATTTTTGGAAGAACGCATGAACATTGTTGAGTTTTTTTTTTTTTTTTTTTTTTTTTTTTTCCACTGGAATTTAAATTTTGATGAGTGATGTGTGGGTGTATTTTTTGTCCTTAGCCGTACCCCCCCCCCCCCCGCCCCCCCCCCCAACCCCCCCCCCCCCCTGCCTCACTCGGCAGAAGGCAGATTCGAACGCAAGACTGCCAGTTCTCGAGCCGCATGCTCTACCGACTGTACAAGCGTGAATCAACAGAAAATCGTTCATATTCGAAGTGTACTCTTTGAAATGGAGACTAAGAAAATTTTATCGCAGACTGGTTAGCACTGCTTTTAATGAATTTTAGTTAATTTTTTTCCTTAAGCCAATTTAATAAAAAGTAAATGAAAAAAGAATGTGCGAGTGTTTTTTCTGCGCTTGGGGATGGTGGGAGACGAAACGAAGGTAACTACTGGGATGCTCGAGTTATTTTATTTTATTTCTCGGAGTTTGCAAGGCATCGATGCTCAATCTACTGACTGTGAATGGTGCCATTAATTTAAATTGTCAAAATGAATGAATTTCACATTTCCGAGGAGATGAGTGATTGATATGTATGAACGTTGTCGAGTTTCTGATGATTGTTTTCCCTGTATTAATAGGTTTTGGTTTAGTATACCCATGGCAAGGGTAAATTTTAATCTTTTGTGTTTTAAAGAATTATTCTAATAATCAAAGTAATAATCACGGGATCCAGGGGGGGGCATACACTTGGGGATGGGAGCCCCCCCTTACGCCATGCCTCTGCGAACATCCCCCACTTAAGACTTGATTTTTTTTCCCTCCGGAGGACGGTGGTTTTGACGAGTGGCATGTGAACGCATGCTTTTAGAATTGCCTGACATTAGTGCGCCGGTGTTTTTTCTGCGCTTGGGGATGGTGCGAGACGAAAGGAAAGTAACTATACTCGTATGTTCGCGTTATTTTATTTCTCGGAGTTTGCAAGACAGCGAAGCTCACTCTGCTGACTGTCAATGGTTCCGTGAATTTAAATTGTCGAGATGAATGAATTTCGCATTTCTGAGGGGATGAGTGATCGACACGTATGAACGTTGTCGAGTTTCTGATGATTGTTTTCCCTTTGGTTTAGTATACCCATGGCAAGGGTAAATTTTAATCTTTTGTGTTTTAACGAATTATTCTAATAATCAAAGTAGGCAGCAGCAGGGGATCCAGGGGGGGGCACATGCCTGGGTATTGGAGCCCCCCCCCCTTATGCCATGCCTCTGCGAACATCCCCCACTTCCGACTTGTTTTTTTTCCCCTCCGGAGGACGGTGGTTTTGACGAGTGGCATGTGAACGCTTGCTTTTAGAATTGCCTGACATTAGTGCGCCGGTGTTTTTCTGCGCTTGGGATGTGCGAGACGAAAGGAAGGTAACTATACTCGTATGTTCGCGTTATTTATTTCTCGGAGTTTGCAAGGCAGCGAAGCTCACTCTGCTGACTGTCAATGTTCCGTGAATTTAAATTGTCGAGATGAATGAATTTCGCATTTCTGAGGGGATGAGTGATCGACACGTATGAACGTTGTCGAGTTTCTGATGATTGTTTCCCTTGGTTAGGCAAGGTAAATTTTAATCTTTTGTGTTTTAACGAATTATTCTAATAATCAAATAGGCAGCAGCAGGGGATCCAGGGGGGGCACATGCCTGGGTATGGAGCCCCCCCCTACGCCATGCCCTGCGAACATCCCCACTTCCGACTTGTTTTTTTTTCCCTCCGGAGGACGGTGGTTTTGACGAGTGGCATGTGAACGCTTGCTTTTAGAATTGCCTGACATTAGTGCGCCGGTGTTTTTTCTGCGCTTGGGGATGTGCGAGACGAAGGAAGGTAACTATACTCGTATGTTCGCGTTATTTTATTTCTCGGAGTTTGCAAGACAGCGAAGCTCACTCTGCTGACTGTCAATGGTTCCGTGAATTTAAATTGTCGAGATGAATGAATTTCGCATTTCTGAGGGGATGAGTGATCGACACGTATGAACGTTGTCGAGTTTCTGATGATTGTTTTCCCTTTGGTTTAGTATACCCATGGCAAGGGTAAATTTTAGTCTTTTGTGTTTTAACGAATTATTCTAATAATCAAAGTAGGCAGCAGCAGGGGATCCAGGGGGGCACATGCCTTTGTATGGGAGCCCCCCCCCTTACGCCATGCCACTGCGAACATCCCCCACTTCCGACTTGTTTTTTTTTTCCCTCCGGAGGACGGTGGTTTTGACGAGTGGCATGTGAACGCTTGCTTTTAGAATTGCCTGACATTAGTGCGCCGGTGTTTTTTCTGCGCTTGGGGATGGTGCGAGACGAAAGGAAGGTAACTATACTCGTATGTTCGCGTTTTTATATTTCTCGGAGTTTGCAAGGCAGCGAAGCTCACTCTGCTGACTGTCAATGGTTCCGTGAATTTAAATTGTCGAGATGAATGAATTTCGCATTTCTGAGGGGATGAGTGATCGACACGTATGAACGTTGTCGAGTTTCTGATGATTGTTTTCCCTTTGGTTTAGTATACCCATGGCAAGGGTAAATTTTAATCTTTTGTGTTTTAACGAATTATTCTAGTAATCAAAGTGTGGGGGGAGCAAGCAAATATCTTTGGAAGGTATCTTGAGCTTTCGAAGGTTTTCTTTGAATAATATTTCCTTCTTTTGAATAATTTGTATTTGTTCGTGCCATGAGTTTTGGAAGGTTTTCTTCCAGAGACATTTGCCATTTTAAAACTGTGTTTATATTGTATATTAAATTTTAATGTATGCCATCTAAGAATGCATTGTGTGATAATTCAGAGTTCATTACGTGATAATGTTTTGATTCGGTGAGTGAGTTGTGTTTTGGAAGGTTTTCTTCGAATAACATTTAATATGGCAAGCTGTTCAAATTGTATACTAAAGTTTAATGTTTGTGCGCTTCGAAACCGACAGTTCGATTGCCGCTGCAGGCCGTTCAAGAGGGTGGGAGAATTGGGGGTGGGCGAGGAAATATCTTTGGAAGGTTTTCTTCCAGAGACATTTGCCATTTTAAAACTGTGTTTAAATTGTATATTAGCCATCCTCTTGAGCTTTCGAAGGTTTTCTTTGAATAATATTTCCTTCTTTTCAATAACATTCATACTACATTTCATTATCTGCCCCGTATGCGAGAATAAGTTGTATTTGTTCGTGCCATGAGTTTTGGAAGGTTTTCTTCCAGAGACATTTGCCATTTTAAAACTGTGTTTATATTGTATATTAAATTTTAATGTATGCCATCTAAGAATGCATTGTGTGATAATTCAGAAATCATTACGTGATAATGTTTTGATTCGGTGAGTGAGTTGTGTTTTGGAAGGTTTTCTTCGAATAACATTTAATATGGCAAGCTGTTCAAATTGTATACTAAAGTTTAATGTTTGTGCGCTTCGAAACCGACAGTTCGATTGCCGCTGCAGGCCGTTCAAGAGGGTGGGAGAATTGGGGGTGGGCGAGGAAATATCTTTGGAAGGTTTTCTTCCAGAGACATTTGCCATTTTAAAACTGTGTTTAAATTGTATATTAGCCATCCTCTTGAGCTTTCGAAGGTTTTCTTTGAATAATATTTCCTTCTTTTCAATAACATTCATACTACATTTCATTATCTGCCCCGTATGCGAGAATAATTTGTATTTGTTCGTGCCATGAGTTTTGGAAGGTTTTCTTCCAGAGACATTTGCCATTTTAAAACTGTGTTTATATTGTATATTAAATTTTAATGTATGCCATCTAAGAATGCATTGTGTGATAATTCAGAAATCATTACGTGATAATGTTTTGTTTCGGTGAGTGAGTTGCGTTTTGGAAGGTTTTCTTCGAATAACATTTAATATGGCAAGCTGTTCAAATTGTATACTAAAGTTTAATGTTTGTGCGCTTCGAAACCGACAGTTCGATTGCCGCTGCAGGCCGTTCAAGAGGGTGGGAGAATTGGGGGTGGGCGAGGAAATATCTTTGGAAGGTTTTCTTCCAGAGACATTTGCCATTTTAAAACTGTGTTTAAATTGTATATTAGCCATCCTCTTGAGCTTTCGAAGGTTTTCTTTGAATAATATTTCCTTCTTTTCAATAACATTCATACTACATTTCATTATCTGCCCCGTATGCGAGAATAATTTGTATTTGTTCGTGCCATGAGTTTTGGAAGGTTTTCTTCCGGAGACATTTGCCATTTTAAAACTGTGTTTATATTGTATATTAAATTTTAATGTATGCCATCTAAGAATGCATTGTGTGATAATTCAGAAATCATTACGTGATAATGTTTTGATTCGGTGAGTGAGTTGTGTTTTGGAAGGTTTTCTTCGAATAACATTTAATATGGCAAGCTGTTCAAATTGTATACTAAAGTTTAATGTTTGTGCGCTTCGAAACCGACAGTTCGATTGCCGCTGCAGGCCGTTCAAGAGGGTGGGAGAATTGGGGGTGGGCGAGGAAATATCTTTGGAAGGTTTTCTTCCAGAGACATTTGCCATTTTAAAACTGTGTTTAAATTGTATATTAGCCATCCTCTTGAGCTTTCGAAGGTTTTCTTTGAATAATATTTCCTTCTTTTCAATAACATTCATACTACATTTCATTATCTGCCCCGTATGCGAGAATAATTTGTATTTGTTCGTGCCATGAGTTTTGGAAGGTTTTCTTCCAGAGACATTTGGCATTTTAAAACTGTGTTTATATTGTATATTAAATTTTAATGTATGCCATCTAAGAATGCATTGTGTGATAATTCAGAAATCATTACGTGATAATGTTTTGTTTCGGTGAGTGAGTTGCGTTTTGGAAGGTTTTCTTCGAATAACATTTAATATGGCAAGCTGTTCAAATTGTATACTAAAGTTTAATGTTTGTGCGCTTCGAAACCGACAGTTCGATTGCCGCTGCAGGCCGTTTAAGAGGGTGGGAGAATTGGGGGTGGGCGAGGAAATATCTTTGGAAGGTTTCCTTCCAAAGATATTTGCTGTTTTAAAAATGTGTTTAAATTGTATATTAGCCATCCTCTTGAGCTTTCGAAGGTTTTCTTTGAATAATATTTCCTTCTTTTCAATAACATTCATACTACATTTCATTATCTGCCCGTATGCGAGAATAATTTGTATTTGTTCGTGCCATGAGTTTTGGAAGGTTTTCTTCCAGAGACATTTGCCATTTTAAAACTGTGTTTATATTGTATA
>JAWZYV010001196.1:20000-28577 GCA_038373885.1 Cheiracanthium punctorium
GACGTCTATTTAGTAGGCTAGAGTCTCGTTCGTTATCGGAATTAACCAGACAAATCGCTCCACCAACTAAGAACGGCCATGCACCACCACCCACAGAATCAAGAAAGAGCTCTTAATCTGTCAATCCTTCCTGTGTCCGGGCCGGGTAAGTTTCCCCGTGTTGAGTCAAATTAAGCCGCAGGCTCCATTCCTGGTGGTGCCCTTCCGTCAATTCCTTTAAGTTTCAGCTTTGCAACCATACTTCCCCCGGAACCCAAAAGCTTTGGTTTCCCGGAAGCTGCCCGGCGTGTCATTTGAGGAACACAGCCGGATCGCTGGCTGGCATCGTTTATGGTTAGAACTAGGGCGGTATCTGATCGCCTTCGAACCTCTAACTTTCGTTCTTGATTAATGGAAACATTCTTGGCAAATGCTTTCGCAGTAGTTCGTCTTGCGACGGTCCAAGAATTTCACCTCTAGCGTCGCAATACGAATGCCCCCGTCTGTCCCTCTTAATCATTACCTCGTGTTCCGAAAACCAACAAAATAGAACCGAGGTCCTATTCCATTATTCCATGCACCATTATTCAGGCGTCGCGCCTGCTTTGAGCACTCTAATTTTTTCAAAGTAAACTTGCCGGTCACCCAAGACAACCGGTGAAGATCATCAAGAGAAACCGGCTGGCTGTTCAGAACAAGCAGTAACCACCGGTAAGTGGACCGCCCGTCTGGAACTGAGATCCAACTACGAGCTTTTTAACCGCAACAACTTTAATATACGCTATTGGAGCTAGAATTACCGCGGCTGCTGGCACTAGACTTGCCCTCCAATGGATCCTCGTTAAAGGATTTAGAGTGTACTCATTCCAATTACGGGGTCTCAAAAGAGTCCCGTATTGTTATTTTTCGTCACTACCTCCCCGTTCTGGGAGTGGGTAATTTGCGCGCCTGCTGCCTTCCTTGGATGTGGTAGCCGTTTCTCAGGCTCCCTCTCCGGAATCGAACCCTGATTCCCCGTTACCCGTTACGACCATGGTAGGCGCGTAACCTACCATCGAAAGTTGATAAGGCAGACACTTGAAAGATACGTCGCCGGGACGGGCCCGTGCGATCAGCCCAAAGTTATACAGAGTCACCACAGTTTACGGACCGAAGTCCGATTGGTTTTGGTCTAATAAAAGCGCTCGTCCCCGAAGGTCGGAGCTCTGCTGCATGTATTAGCTCTAGAATTGCCACAGTTATCCAAGTAGTAAGGTACGATCCAAGGAACCATAACTGATTTAATGAGCCATTCGCGGTTTCGCCTTAATACGGCATGTACTTAGACATGCATGGCTTAATCTTTGAGACAAGCATATGACTACTGGCAGGATCAACCAGGTATCTTCTCCGTCAAAGAGAAGGTTCGAATCGCAGCCGACTCGAATCCCGAACTCGTGGCGCGCCTCTCCGAAGGGAGAGGCGCGGACCCCGCAGCGACGGCGGGATCCACGTTTTATCACCACGTGCGAGAGATTCTCGTCATCGCGTTCGGTAGCAGTTCGAAACTCACGACGTCCCCGCCGGCATCAGCGCCGGGAGGTTTGCGTACGTGGGCGTCGAGCGGTTTGTGCGTCGGACGCAGGGGCAGAAAACCCTTCATCTCAACACGCTCCTCCTTCAGAGACTGCGGCACTCAGTCCGAGACTCTGGAAGATTCGCCGTGGAAGACTGAGATTGCGGGGCAGGCAGGAGTGGAGCGCCAGTCGGGCGCCGGACACTCAAAGTCTTTTCAATTCGAGACAGAAAGTCTCGATCGACTTGTCGACGACTTGCAATTCCCATACGGTGACCGTTAGTTGAAACTGCAAGCCGTATGAGAAAACAATCGGAAAAGAGGCCGAAACCCCAATCCTCTTGTCTTCTCACAGACACCACCTGCTCCACATGTAACGCGAAAGTGCTGCATCAACAAAAAATGGCCGCCGGAAACGACGTCGACTTCCGCCGATACTTCCGGTGCCAAATATGTCCACGATGCGCAAAATCGTAATCCTCGAAAATCATATGCTGTTTGACCGGAGTTTTCCGCATTAATTTCGAGGTATCGTGGTCTCGCACTTTTGTCCTTCCAAAATTTTTTCTTCGTACTACTATATTTGAACTTTGATAAAATAAACTCGCTTAAATTTTTTTTCACACGTTTTGGTGTTTAGAGGCTCTCGACGCCCTTCCCTACACTTAAAAGGCATCGTCCGAAAAGTTTCGCGATTATCCGGCAAAGTTTTTTTTTTTTCGTAACTTTGAAACTTTTTACAGCGTCATAGGATTAAAACCTGCCTTCTGAACACGAACGCAATCCATCGGAGCACGCTAACACACAGAAATTTACGCAAAATTTTTTCGCACGTTCTGGTGTTCAGAGGTTCATGAAGCTCTTCCCCACACTTAAACGGCATCGTTCGAAAAGTTTCGCGGTTATCCGGCAATATTTTTTTTTCGGAACTTTGAAACTTTTTCCAGCGTCATAGGATTTTAAAACTTGCCCTCTGAACACGAACAGAAGCCATCGGAACACGCGAACACACAGAAATTCTCTTGGAAATTCTTTTGCGCGTTCTGGTGTTCAAAGGCTCTTAAAGCCCTTCCCTACACTCTAAAAGGGGCAGAGTAAGGTTTAGAGATCCGCCGCTATGAATTTTCATGACGATCCGCTGCATAGTCCTGAAGTTGATGCGCTGCAGCGCCACCTAGTAGTGAGTAACACCTAAATGAAGTCAGAGTATATTCTCCATGCTCAAATGTGTCAGTATAAAATTTTTATAGCGGTCGGCCCAGCGGTATCGAAGTTGATGCGCTGCAGCGCCACCTAGCAGTGAGTAACATCTAAATGAAGTCAGAGTATATTCTCCATGCTCAAATATGTCAGTAGAAAATTTTTATAGCGGTCGGCCCAGCGGTATCGAAGTTGATGCGCTGCAGCGCCACCTAGTAGTGAGTAACATCTAAATGAAGTCAGAGTATATTCTCCATGCTCAAATGTGTCAGTATAAAATTTTTATAGCGGTCGGCCCAGCGGTATCGAAGTTGATGCGCTGCAGCGCCACCTAGTAGTGAGTAACACCTAAATGAAGTCAGAGTATATTCTCCATGCTCAAATGTGTCAGTATAAAATTTTTATAGCGGTCGGCCCAGCGGTATCGAAGTTGATGCGCTGCAGCGCCACCTAGCAGTGAGTAACATCTAAATGAAGTCAGAGTATATTCTCCATGCTCAAATATGTCAGTAGAAAATTTTTATAGCGGTCGGCCCAGCGGTATCGAAGTTGATGCGCTGCAGCGCCACCTAGTAGTGAGTAACATCTAAATGAAGTCAGAGTATATTCTCCATGCTCAAATGTGTCAGTATAAAATTTTTATAGCGGTCGGCCCAGCGGTATCGAAGTTGATGCGCTGCAGCGCCACCTAGTAGTGAGTAACACCTAAATGAAGTCAGAGTGTATTCTCCATGCTCAAATGTGTCAGTATAAAATTTTTATAGCGGTCGGCCCATCGGTATCGAAGTTGATGCGCTGCAGCGCCACCTAGTGGTGATTAAGATCAAAAGTAACAGAGAATATATTCTTCTCTCTCAAATGTGCAATTATAAAAAATTGTATGCCGATCGGTCCAACGGCATAGAAGTTTATGCGCTGCAGCGCCGTCTAGCGTCGAGTTTAAGCAGAACGGCTAATCTAAAACTATCGTACGTCCTCAAATGTCCATGCGTACTAATTTTCATCAAAAACGGTATTTTCACAGCAAGCGGTCCAACGGAATAGAACCCGACGCTCTTCAGCGCCACCTTGCGGCAATTTATGGCAAAATGGACTGCGTAAAAATATTCTCCGTGTTTAAATATCCCTAGGTACGAATTTTCGTCAAGATAGATCCAACGGTTTTGTCACAGCGAGCGGTTGAACAGAATTCGACGCTCTGCAGCGCCGCCTAGAGGAAAATGGATAGTGTGAAAATATTCTCCGTGTTCCAATATCCAAGCGCACAAATTTTCGTCAAAATCGCTTGAACGGTATTTTCGTAGCACGCAGTTGAACGGAATAGAAATCGACGCTCTGCAGCGCCGCCTAGAGGAAAATGGATAGTGTGAAAATATTCTCCGTGTTCCAATATCCAAGCGCACAAATTTTCGTCAAAATCCCTTGAACGGTATTTTCGTAGCACGCAGTTGAACGGAATAGAAATCTTCGTTCTGCAGCGCCACCTAGCGTCAAGTTACAGAAAAACGGATAGCGCAAAAGCGTTCTCCGTGCGCAAATATCCGTTCGTACCAATTTTCATCGGAATCTGTTGAACGGTATTTTCACAGCAAGCGGTCCGAAGGAATAGAACCCGACGCTCTTCAGCGTCACCTTGCGGCAATTTATGGCAAAATGGACTGCGTAAAAATATTCTCCGTGTTTAAATATCCCTAGGTACGAATTTTCGTCAAGATCGATCGAACGTTTTTTTCACAGCGAGCGGTTGAACAGAATTCGACGCTCTGCAGCGCCGCCTAGAGGAAAATGGATAGTGTGAAAATATTCTCCGTGTTCCAATATCCAAGCGCACAAATTTTCGTCAAAATCCCTTGAACGGTATTTTCGTAGCACGCAGTTGAACGGAATAGAAATCGTCGTTCTGCAGCGCCACCTAGCGTCAAGTTACAGAAAAACGGATAGCGCAAAAGCGTTCTCCGTGCGCAAATATCCGTCAGTACCAATTTTCATCGGAATCTGTTGAACGGTATTTTCACAGCAAGCGGTCCGACGGAATAGAACCCGACGCTCTTCAGCGCCACCTTGCGGCAAGTTATGGCAAAATGGATTGCGTAAAAATATTCTCCGTGTTCAAATATCCCTACGTACCAATTTTCGTCAAGATAGATAGAACGGTATTCTCACAGCGAGCGGTTGAACAGAATTCGACGTTCTGCAGCGCCACCTAGCGGCGAGCTAGAGGAAAATGGATAGTGTAAAAATATTCTCCGTGTTCAAATATCCATGCGCACAAATTTTCGTCAAAATCGCTTGAACGGTATTTTCGTAGCACGCAGTTGAACGGAATAGAAGTCGACATTCTGCAGCGCAATCTAGCGTCAAGTTACAGAAAAACGGAAAGTGTAAAAGTATTGTACGTCCTCAAATATCCATGTGTACTAATTTTCACAGCAAGCGGTCCGACGGAATAGAATTCGATGCTCTTCAGCGCCACCTTGCGGCAAGTTATGGCAAAATGGATTGCTTAAAAATATTCTCCGTGTTCAAATATCCCTTCGTACCAATTTTTGTCGAGATAGATAGAACGGTATTCTCAGAGCGAGCGGTTGAAGAGAATTCGACTTTCTGCAGCGCCACCTAGCGGCGAGCTAGAGGAAAATGGATAGTGTAAAAATATTCTCCGTGTTCAAATATCCATGCGCACATATTTTCGTCAAAATGCCTTCAACGGTATTTTCATAGCACGCAGTTAAACTAAGGTGACCAAACGTCCCCATTTTCTGGGGACAGTCTCCATTTTCAGGACGTTTTTCAAATTGTCCCCAGAATGTAAAAATGGAACTGGGGACAATTTTTTAATTATTGCATTGTTTTTCAATTAAATTGCTGTTAATTATTGCATTAATTATAAATGTCCCCAGTTTTGTTGCCAGAATCGGGGACATGTCCCCGATTCTGACTACAAAAATCTGGTCACCTTAAGTTAAACAGAATAGAAGTCGACATTCTGCAGCGCAATCTAGCATCAAGTTACAGAAAAACGGAAAGTGTAAAAGTATTGTACGTCCTCAAATATCCATGTGTACTAATTTTCACAGCAAGCGGTCCGACGGAATAGAATTCGATGCTCTTCAGCGCCACCTTGCGGCAAGTTCTGGCAAAATGGATTGTGTAAAAAAATTCTCCGTGTTCAAATATCCCCACGTACCAATTTTCGTCAAGCTAGATCGAACGGTTTTTTTCATAGCGAGCGGTTGAACAGAATTCGACGTCCTGCAGCACCATCTAGCGGCGAGCTAGAGGAAAATGTATAGCATAAAAATCTTCTCCTTGACGAAAGACTTGAGTATACCAAATTTCATGGTGTTCGGTCAATAACCTCCTTAACCATTTCGAACTTTTTTCTGTTTCTAAACTTTCGAAATGAAAAATAATCAAATAATATCCATTGTAAATGTTTATGGATGACGTAATAAATAACTAGCCTCCTTGAGAAATTTTGTGCCATACAAAATTTATATTCTTCACTCCCTTATCACAGACATGTATGCATATATGTGAGTTGCAGTAGTCGTAACCCCCCCATGAAAAATTTATGGATACGCCACTGATGTTTGGCAACAGTTTGCCAGCACATTTGAAGCAAAAATTGTTTCGTCAAAATGACCGCCGGGATTGTACGTAACTACTAATGAGAATATTGAAGATTTTGTAATTTTTTGAATTGATCATACGCTTATCACTGAATCAATCATTCACTCATAACGATTCCGGACAACCACTAGAAGATAAAACTTACTGCCATTACTCTTTAGAGAAAAAAAAAAAGCGAAAGAACATCTGCACAGTTTGTGCTATCCGCTTCAAGTATATCAAAATTACGTATAAAAATGTAGAAAGAAGTCTGCGCTACTTTAAAAATCTCAAAATCTACCCATTTCCCTATTTTAAAGTTTTTTTTTCGTTTTTTTCAGCACCATTTTATTTCCGAAAGTAAATTAAAAAAAAAAAAAAAAAAAAAAAAGGTGTATTGTTTGCTCGACAACGCGCTGTTTCGAGTGAAGCTGTTTCGAGTGACAATGACATCATACTCCAATCATGGTTTACAGGCTTTGAAGAGAAAACTGAGATTCCAATTCGTTTAAAATTGTTTTTCCAGATAACGTCGTTTAACTTTTTTCGACAGATTTCGGTTTGCATTTAACCCCTCTTGTATTGATGCTTCAAGCAGACGATCATTTTTAATGAAAAAAAAGTTAAACGACGTTATCTGGAAAAACGACTCCTAAGTGTTTTAACCCTTCAAATTCTGGATTTCCTATCATTATGAAGCAGAATTCGTATTGTGTTGGATTGTTCACCCACTAATAAGGAAATTGAGGTCGGTTTAGCCGGTGCTGAAACAGGTTAGCTTTACCCCACTGATTCTTCTCCGACGCGCTGGTCTGGGTTCCGATCACTGCTTCCTCTAGTGGGATCGCGGGTAGAGGTTACCGTAAAAAGGAAATAATTTCAACAGACAAAACCCTTTAGAAGATTAAAAAGCAAAATATCATCTACACTGCTTTTACGATCTTCTTGTACTTTTTCATAAATATGTAGAAAGAAATCTGCACTACATTTAAAGAATAAAAATCTACTCGTTCCCTAATTTTAGAGAGATTTTTCGGTACTTTCCGATCCATTTTATTTCCGAGAGTAATAAAGTGTGTCGTTTGAGTGACATAAGTCACTGTCATCAGGCTTTGAAGGGACAATTGCAATCCCAAATCGTCTGAAATAGTTTTCCTAGATTACACAGTATTATTTTATTTCAGTTATTTTACAGCCTTTATTTACCCTCCTTTCTTCTTTTCAGGAATCTCGTGAAGCTACATTCAGGCTGCTCCGTGCCGCGATGATGTCACCAAGCTAAGCCACGGTCTCCGCCAAGAGATCGCTGAATTTTCTAGAAGAGAACAAAATATCAGCGTAGGAGAGAGAACTGTCAGCTGAGAAAGGATGGCCGTTACATTACGGCTCAATTAAATGCAATACGAAAAGTGAGTCTTTAGAAGGTTGCTAATACAAAATTATTAAATAATTAAACATTACACATATCAACACTTAAACCATATTTATTTTAAAACTTCTACGAATTTATGTTACACACTGAAACGATAAAGAATTAAGCATGCCACATTTGGTCGGTCGCTGGAGCTAAGCCATCCTACATGCACACCAACTGCGAGTGCAAGCGTAATCCTCTTCCTTCAGCGCGAGCCAGGTGCCAAAGTATTTTCCTGCGCGGTTGACAGTTATCGCCTTCCGCGCCGTAACGTGCTAGTTTCCGGATGCAGGAGATTACTGCGGGTCAGACCCCAACAGAACATCTGTTGTTTATTGCCTTATACTTGAAGCCAAAATGTGCCAAATACTGCTGTTATTATACGACTAGAAGTCGGTTGTGAACCAATTACAACCAGCGCTCTTCTGAAATTGTGAAAAAACTTTCCCATTCCAAAGATTTCGTTTTCTGTACATAGATATTCTTATGTCTACACAGACAATTTCTTTGCTTCGCTTGATTTCCGCTTATAGATACTTGATTTATTTGTGAAAAGAGAAATTAAACTGCATAATCTAGAAAAACAATTTTAAAGCCTCTATAAAAAAAAAAACTTGGCAGTTCGAGCCTCGTCAGGGGTAGATCCCCCTGAACCCCACAAATTTTTTAGTTTCATTATTGCCATATTAAAACGATATTAATTGACTTTGTCATTTTATCGCTCATCTTTTGCGTATTTTGCCTGGTAACCCTATGTTGGAATTTTAATGAATGTAACCTATTTAGGGAAAATACATGTGATGCATATTCTATAGCT
>JAWZYV010001197.1:0-17446 GCA_038373885.1 Cheiracanthium punctorium
GGAAAAAATCATTTCAATCACTTTTATGTGTTTATGTGGCTGTTGCGGACAAAACTGTATTTAGAATACCCGATTTTGGACCTTAGATTGTGATGATAATAATAACAATAGCAATAAAGAAATACCTTGTACTGATTTATAGCAGTACTTGCAATAATTTCCATTATTAGTGCTTACAAAGAGGTTACACATAAAATAATTAAAGATCAATAATCTAGAAAAAATGACTTTTTTCTGAGCGATTTCAAAACTTCATCGACAATGAGGGTCGCCTTGTAATTGTCCAATTGAGCTAAAATTTTATACAGAAGGTTTTTTTGATGATAGAAAGAAGGTAAGGGGTTGGGAGCAAAAATTTTAATACTTTGAAAAATAAGGGCCACCCTAATGCACAGTGCAATTCAGAAATCGTGATAAAGACAATCCAGTGTATGTATAAATATGCATATTACACCGGAACGGGCGTCTTGTTTGCTGGGTTACTTACAGGGGCGGATCCAGAGAAATAATCTAGGGGGGGGGGCTCCGTTTTTCATTAGGATGATACATTGATTTCCCAATACTTTTTCTCCCAATGTGTAATTAGACATGGTATATCACAACTAAATAAGTATGTTGTCTGCTGCAAGAACCGTCGAAGAAAACTCGGAAAGGGGAGGGGAGGGGGCAGAGCTATCGTGCGCCCTATACCGATCAAGTTACGGCCGATGCTCATAAGCTACGTGTTTTATGCGTTTCAATGGACGACGGGACTGATACGGAAAAAAAAAATGTTCCGTTGCTCTCTCCATTGTGTTGGGGGACAGTGTTTTAAAGTTTAACACATTAATCTTTTGTTGGTAGATCCCGACTGGCCATTAAAAGTCGTAAATTTCGCCAGAAAAATGTCGCCTTAACCCCTGTAGTGACGACAAGACGTGGCTAATCAGCAACGGCAATTATTCATTTTGTTATTCGCGGGCCCTACCCATTAACATTTTAGTGTGTACAGAGTACAACTGCTGAATGCAGTATTGAACCCATTTCACAGCCACCGTGCAATATACAGTGTTCACAGCATACATTTTCGCATTTTAGGAAGGCATTTTTTCCAGTTTAAGTAATTCCCGTCCTTTTCAGTGAGGACTGTTGTAAACAAACCTCAATTGCTATTTACAACTATTATCACTATTACCTGCTATTTACAATTTGAGCTTTCTTTTTTAAAACCAGACCAGCTATACATTGCCAGGTACTCGCTTTGTCTGATAACTTAGAATATGTTTTACTTTTATAATGAGGATTTGTACCCATACGTCTGGGTGGTGTGGACAACTTATGAGAGCAGTTGAAAGAATGAAAGCTGTACAAATTGCGGAGGGTTGGATTGTTCGTCTATGCTTCAGCATCACTTAAACCCGATGCTGATTGCTGCTGCGTCTAACGTGACTGCAGTGGGTAAGAGGGTATTCTCGTCGCAAATTTTACGACTTTTTAATAGCAATTCGGGGTTTACCGATAAAAGATTTTGGCACTAAACTGCAAACTCCGTCCGCTATAAAATGGAGAGAGCAACGGAAGATTTTTTTCCCCGTATCAGTGTGCCGTCGTCCATTCAAATATGGTGAAATCTGCTAAAATGACCATTTTGGTAAAGAGATCGTCTGTCTATAGTGACAACTTTAATGCAATTTCGCTTTACTACATCACACTTTACCACCTTTGTAAGGTGACCAGTTTTGTTCTTCCCAAGGGTAGTCCCATTAGACGGGTTCCACTGTACAAATAAAACTGGGATCACTGCTCCTGCCACTGTGGCGATAGCGAGTCAATAAAATGTGCCTCTCCTTCTGTTTAAAAATAAAAGCTCTACATCATTTTTGTAAATAGAAAAATTACGTTTAGTCCACAAGGATTCAATAAGTATTGGTGTAAATATTCTTGGTATATGGATATATATATATATATATAAATATATATAACATTACAAATCAGAAGCCTGCTAAAATCCCACATTTATAGAACTACACAGTTTTAATTCAGTTGGAACAAAGGAATCTGCTTTCAAAAGGTGCAATTACTACACGGTCCCTTGCAATTCCTTTGTAATTTTGTAGACGGTCCCCGCGTCCAGTAAATCTGGCGTCTTAAAAGCCATAACAATCTTGCATGGATCATGTGACACGACCTCAAAAGTTAATAAAAGGGGCTGATGCAGCCCAGCAGCGACTTCTTCGCGTGATAGAAACTGCCAAGGAAAGATGTATCGAATCACCCAATAAAATAATGTAACCGCAGTTCGACCGATTCTTCCGCTGACAGTCATAGCGGACCAAGGATTTTCACAGCTCGCTCCAGGGCTTTGCTGGCCAGCGAAGACCGGCCAGGATCCCACAATAACGGTCCTAAGCCAGAGTCCCGAGCCGCCTCGCCTAATGCCCAACCCCGAGAATGGGTCTCAAACAGCCTCGCGTCCTCCGGCACATGACTACACCCTCCCGTAGCCGTTTAATGCTGCACACAAGAATAACATTTCCCTTTACACTTTGGAAGGTGCCTGGTTCAAAACCAGTTCGCGTCCGCCGACCTAACTGTTCGGAGTTTTCCGTGCTTTCCTCCGAAACTTAGAGTAAATAGGGTTAGGCCCTTTAGAAAGACCCCCACGGAGTGCACCACACCCATCGGCTTAGATTCCATGTGCAGATAATTGGCCGTAATCCTACAGCACGAAAACCAACCCTTTACACTTTACATTCTTAGGACTGAATATATTTCTTGATATATTGGCGTGTTTAAAGATGTTACTCCTATTATCATTATATTATTTTATTATCCACAAAAAATTATTTTAAGTTACCTTAAAAAAAGCTAGTAAAAACAAGCAATACAATAAAATTAGTTTTCATGAAAATCAAAATGAGTCGGTTGTTTCATTTTTCGCCTTCCCGTTATTCTTTCTTCCAGATTTTCTCAAATATGAAATGGATCAGCTTCCATTTTATGAATTTTTCTAGCTAACCAACCGAAGTCTGAAAATTTTGCATTCCAAATTTTTCTGCCAGAATAACAGCACTGCAGTAATTGCTTGATTTTGTTTTATTTTGGTAATACGAACAATTATCTACATGAGGGATCTAGGCCGAGTACGGGGTGTCCTACATGGGGGGAGGGCTTGCTAAGGGGTCTTAATCCATATTTATGAGAAGTTTCGGAGAAAACTGCATAAGACTCCGAACAGCTAGATTGACGGACGCGCCCTGAGTTTGAACCAGGCACTTTTCTTCTCCCAGTTGCGAGCGCTATGCGCTCAGCCACTCGTCGGGAATCCAGAAATTGGAGTTATGTGATTTGTGATGTTATGTGGCAAGCCTATACTAGAGGCATCTGCATTCTCGGGCGGTTGCCCTGGTCGGAAGATTTTTTCAGAGGTTCTGTCGCGTTTTCACGTTAAATCTGGAGAAAACCATCTGTAAAAACTCCAGGTAGTTAGATCGAGAGTCGCGCGATAGGCCCAAACGTGGGACCTTTACACTTCAACCATCTATCATGTCGAGTGTCTTATCCACTCGGCCATGGTGGGGCCCAGAAATTAGAATGTTGGATGCTCTTGCTTCATGCAACCATTTCCATGCAGAAGTGCCTTGGCAAACTCTTCCAATCGGCCACATTGACTTTTCGGCCGTTTGGATTTGGATCCCAAACTAAATTTTTGCTCTGCTTCAAGAATTTTATCTTTGCTTCTAAAATACCTTTGAAAATACACTGAGATAGTTGAGATTGTCTTGCGAATTGCACTTTTGACATTCCCCGACACTTTTTTCCCCCACTCTTAAAAAAATTTTCCCTTGTTCCTGTAGCGTAAGATGAAAAAAAAAAAAAAAAAAAAAAAAAATCGTTGTTAAACAGAAACGACCTCGTCTTTGAATAGAAATTTTTTACGTTGGAGTTGCTGGGACTTTGAAATATCGTCTTTAGAAAGAGATCGTCGTTAAACAGAGAGTCAACTGTATATACAGTGCTACTTTTTAAAATTTCAGTTCACGTGAAAATTTACAATTTTTTTAAAAACTTCCTAAATCCATAGTGTATTTCTAGATCTTAGGCTGGGCTCGAGCCCCCCCCCCCCGTGGATCCGCCACTGGTTACTTATCAGTATTGGTATATTATATTTGATATCTCTGCAGGGCCTGATTAAGACTGTCTAATACTATAGGCCTGCTATCATTTCGAGGCCGTGCGAGGCTCCCCTCCCACCTACTCCTATTCCATTCTGCAGGTATAAATAATAAGTATTGCAGTTTTGAGGCCCCTAGATTTGTTTTACTATAGGCCCAGGCCTCATGGGCCTATTCGGTAATCAGGGCCTGTATCTCTGCAACATCACAAGGACAATCCATGTAATCCCGTCGAATTTGTTCCACATTCACGTAGAACCGCCTTACATCCCAGGTACTCCCTGTAACCTGTTGTCGGACGCATGCGCATAACTAACTGAACTATGACTGGACGCAGTCTGTAGAGCGTGACCTCATCCTGTTCGTCTTTTCTCATTCACGCCGTTCACGCCAGTCTCAGCGTTTATTTTGAATACAGAAGTCGTGGTAGCTTGACAGCTTTTTTGAGAAAGGGAATTTTAGAGAAAATGACGAAGAAAAAAGGTAAGTTTTATAATATCCGTAGAAATATTTATTTTACATATAATAATGTTGTTTTTTTATTTTTCAATGAAAATTTACGCGCAAATAAATTATTGAATGAAATTATTTTTGTCAAGGTAAATTTAAATAAAACATTTATTTCTTAATTATGATTTATGCTTACATTTATAAAAAAGCATGATCATGCTTAGAAAAATTTGAATATATAGAATTCTATAAGAGTTTGACAGAATTATGACCGGTTTTTCTATTACCTTATGGAATCTTTTTTTGTAAGGGCAGTAATTTGAATACTTATTACTTTACAATAGTAAGTATAATTTGATTATTCTATCACGTAAATTTTCTAAAATTGAAGTTCTATTTCATCCCAAAATAATCTGTTTCGCTGTTAATATCGGATCGAGATAGTTTAATTTAGCATGTTACATAGATTATGCTGCTGCTTTTTTTACACAAGATTTAAAAAAAAATATCATTTTTGGTTTAAATATATAAACATCATTCAATGTAGGAATCGTGCTTTAAATACATGCTCAAAATAATTATAATTTACTCTAAAAGACGTATTTTCAAACATTAAACAATAAATTTATAATGTTTACTTTATAACGTGTTGTATTTTCATACACGTTAAAACGTATCTTGATAATATTTTGAAAGATGCAAATATTGAACCGCAAAAAATATTAGTTTTACATTTTAATATAAATCGAGGAAAAGCAATATAGAGCTTTTACTTCTTTTTCTTTTCTTCTCTTTATTAATAGAACGCCTGATTTTGTATGTATAATAATAACTTTTATCTGACTGATACAAACAACACATTTGTGTGAATCAATAAAAATTTTAAATAATTTTAAAATAGCAAGTAATGTAAGTTATTAATCGCCAAAATAAAGTAATTGTGATAGTTATTCAACTATCCGATTTCATGCTTCTGCGCATTCTAATACTTTATTGATAGATGTAAATATCGAAAGGCAAAAATTTTGTGTTTTAGATTTTGATATAATATTTGAATGATAAAGCACTGGCTCAAACGTTTTGTTAATTTTTTTTAATTTTTGTTAATTGTGTGACTTTCAGTGCTTTCATCGTCTTAATAAAAAAAGGTAGTATATTTCATGTAAATATTTTTATGAAAAAATTCGTTTATGATTTATGTGAATGTAAACAAAGCACAGTTTTGTACAGTGCTTACCCTATACAAAACTGTGTGCCAGATAATAAATTAAGCCATTCGGTACAGAATTTCAAGAATTTGACATTTAATAATTTTAATAAAGACATTTAATAATAATATTAAATTTAAGAATTTTAAATTAAAAGAGGAAGAGATTGGAAAATAAATCCATAAAATATTGAATGAAAATTTTTCTACTCAGAATTTTATAAAAAATCGCTTTGAAGTGCAGAATTTCACGTTTAGATCTTCCTTTGTAGTAAATTTATATATGTATAACCATTTGTCCGTAACGTCACCGACAAACATATCTTTTATCAGCGTGCATTAATTTAAAATCGCGCGCGCGCGTTTTTATAAATCTACATCCTCCAGTTTTAAAAAATTTCTTCTAAAAGCATTGTATTTTTCTAAAATGTGTTCTTATTTTATACTGATTAGGTGGAAAAACAAAATGGAGGAAGTTTCCTCTGGATGATACTGAAGAAAAGTCCCCTACTTCTACCGACGTTAGAATGGGCCAAGGAGCCGACAATTCTGCTTCTAACAAGCCTGAATGTTCGGAAAAAACCGGAGGTTAGTTCTCTAACATTTTTCTTTAAAATATTCATTGCAGAGAAGTAACGAATAATGATTTGGCCAAATATTGAATGTTCGGCCAATAGTTTAAGCCGCATACCGAATATTTGGCAGTCGAATATTAAATTTTTTAAAATTTCATTTTAATTGTAAATGAGAAGTTGCTTTTCAAATTTGTAATGAAGTACTAAATAATGACTAATTAAAATTCATTTTATGTTATTTGTAAGTAACTTAAAATCACACAACAGTAAATTTATTGTAAAACTTCAAAAAATCTTGGTCATGTAAAGACATCTTTTAAAAAGAGAAGTAAATACTAATAGCAGCATAGTTGTATTTAAAGGTATTAATAATTTAATAAGTATGTTACGGTATATGCGATTAATCTAGTAATCATGCATAATAGCATCACTCTTTGGGTTTCACAGCCACTGGGTAAAACATATTTAGTAGCTTTTTTAATTGTGTTTGTAATTGAGGATCTTAAAAGATCCCACCCTCCCCTGCATAAAGATAATCTGCATCAATTAAAAACTCTACTAAAATATACACATAGGCAGGATTGGCAAGTTTTTGACAATTGATGGTTTTAACCATGGTTTTAACCGTCATGTCAAAAACTCCTTTTTGACATAGTTTTTGACAATAAATGTCAAAAGCCTGAAATTCTGTCCTAAAATACGGTAAAACTATTTTTTGTAATAGAATTGCCTTTACAAATTCCATAATTTTTTTACTTTAGGAACTTGAGTAAACTTTTTGGACAATTTTAGTCATTACAAAATACATATTTTGTTCAAAACTTCCAAGCATGATTTTGATTCAACAAGCTGCTTAAAATACAAAATAATAGTAATAATAAGCTAAATATGCGATATATATATATATATATATATATATATATATATATGAATACAGATATGCTAAAGAACAAAGTGTCATAAATATTTACTGTGCTTGTTCTGAATAAATGCGGGTCCTGATTATCGGTCGAATACTTTGGGCCCGTGCCCTCTGCAAACATTCAGAAAAAGCCCAAAAATTGATTTTAGAGCTATATATAAGGGCACAAAAATTGAGCCAGCTATATGCAGGGGCACAAAGTTTTAAAAGTGCCCTGAGCACAAAAATACTGTAGTCGGTCTCTGAATAAATGAATTTATTAACATAATAAAATGAAAAGTATTAGGAAATTTTAAGTGTATTGCTAATAGCCAATCATTATTTTGATTGCAAATTATAATTAATTTATTTATCAAATAATATTTATATTGTAATAGTGGTTTATACAGAATAGTAATAGTAACTGACTATATTTATACAGAAAGACAAATATTTAGATTCATCCAAAATGTTTAGGCAACTTATGATTCAGTCACTGAATACTGACTTATCTTTAGCAAAGTTCCTACTTAAAAAAATTGTGACATAAAGGAATTCGAATTATTACTTATATTCATAAATTTCAAACAAGCTGATCTAAGGAAGAAAAAATATATAAGAAGTACTTTCAAAAATACATTTATATACTACTACCAATATTTAAACTTAGCATGACAAATAATTTGAATGGGGGTATGCAATTTTAATTTAATTACATTAATTATAAAATAAAATGTATTAAGTTTAATTTAATTGTTTTTGTAATTTGATATTTAAAAATGTTACTAATGACTAATAAAAATAACAAATAACATGAATAGGTTTTTAACACTTTCTGACAGTTTTCGACATGTTTTTGACATGTCATATCAATGACCAGTTTTAGACAAGACGTTATAAAACCAACCCTGTACATACGGGAAGACGGGATACAATGAAACAAAATTTACCTTTTTTTTCTGGTCACAAATTTGTGCGTGCAAAAATAAAATTAATGTACACTTTTAACCTACTCTTTTCCCTCCATCTAAATGAATTTTTATGATTTGTAAATGGCATTTTCATATTTAAAAAATTACGAAAGGTAAATGTTTGCCAGTGTTTTATTGTATCCCATATGCCGAGGTACACTGAAACACTTAATAGCACTTAACAACAAACACTCAAATAATATGAGTCAAAATTGAAACAACAGAATATAGGGGAGAGCGGGGTACAGTGGATCATTGAAGATATTTTTGGTTCAGTAAATAGTTTTCAACTGAGAAAATTATTTAAAGTAGGTATCAAACAACTTAATTCTGCATCAGATGATAAACATCTCACTTTGATTGTGGCAAGAAGAAAGAGTTATCTGATCATCTCCATGAAATTTGAAGAAAGTGAAACTTTATGTTATTACACTTAAAATTTATCAAGTTAATATGAGTTATGTGGTATGTTTATGTAATTTAAATTACCTTCTTTACTATTATGTTGTGTTTAAATGAAAATATTTACGATTTGGATTTTGAGATGAAAAATAATACAGTGGTTCATATAGGGCACACTGGGCCACCTGAAATGGGGTACAGTGGGTCAGTGACTCATTGTGTCCCCATTTATGTATTACCTTTCTGTAATTTTCTTACTTTTTAATGTTTGAATGACTTAAATTTATAATAAGTCTTAAATAAGTCTTAAACATTAGCCACACAATATTCAGTTTCTCAAGAAAATTATGTAAAACAAAAAATGACACCAGATATGATAAAAGCCTTTCCCTTACTCTGACTCCCAAGAGAAAAGACTGAAATGCAATCTAAAAAAATTAGAAATTCTTATGGGTACACCTGCGAAAATCACAATTCAAAACGAGATGATTGAAAAAAAGAAGAGTCAAAGACCTAATGATATGAAGCAGGAAAGAAAAACAAAAATGCAAGCAATTACAAGAATAACTCAACTGAAGGAAGGAAAAATGAAAAGAATCTTCTAAAGATTCTGACTTTGACGATTTGGAATAGGAAGATGTAGAAAATTGTAATGTTAACGTTGGAGATTTTGTGTTATTCAAGATGTATTATGCTTGATTAGTTATACAACAGACAGTAAAGATACTGTGAGAAAGTTGCCAGAACCAAATGTATTGCAAAGAACTGAGAGAACAGTGACGAAGTTGACTTTTGATGTAAATTTTCAGTTATGTAATGTCCAATAGTTATTGTAAAGTAACAGCTTTTGATTCAATATCTTAAAAATAACTATAAAAATAAAATTTTGTAAACTTAATAGAACTCAAAGGGATATTATCTAACTAAAACCTTTTTCTTTATTAACAATTTTGTATCTGTATATTTTAGAACCATACAATTAACATTTACCTTCCAATGTTCGATCTACTTTAATATCTAATTTAATGCTAAATTTTGTCAGGCAATAAAAAAAGTTTCGCTATCGAGTGAAATTTTTTTTATTGTGTTTCTCGTTAGCTGACCCAGTATCGTTGACCCCATTCTTTGACACAGTATCTAAACAGTGGGTTAGCAAAAAGCACTGAAGAAAAATGGTATTTTATTGACAAAAACTTTTCTTAAAATTGAACTAAAATTAATTAGGATAGCCAATAGATCAGAAAACAATACATTAGTTTGATATTCTGTTTTTAAAATATTTTTAGAATTATATTTAAAAATCTAAAAATTGACCCACTGTATCCCGTATCCCATACGTTTTATGTACGTTTATAATTAACATTAGTGAGACATACATATGAAATTTAAATGGGAAAAAACAAATTTAATTAGACTGCTATAGCTTAAGATGAAAATATAATATTTTTATAAGAGGATAGCCTATAGTTTTTCATTTTATATTAAATTTACTAAATTCGAGTTCAAAAATTAATATTTCTGCTTTCTTTGTATCACCTGGAGGAACAGGTGGTGGTAGTTTTTATACAATTTAAACTTTTTCAAAAATGTGTGTTACCGAAGAATGCCAAATTTGAAAACTGGACGCAGTCATTTGACGTACAAAACTTCGCACGCCATTTGATTTAAGTTTATTATTTCCCGATCGAATACAAACTCACCTTCCTTGATTAAAACATAATCATTTAGAGTGATACTGCTATTGTCATACATGTTATGTGAAGATAGCTCATAATCTGTACTCTTTGGATTGTTAGTTGTAAGGCAGTATGGATTGTCATTATTTTCAGAGTTTGAAGAAGATTGAGTACGATTTAAAAACAATTCCTTGTTGATTTTATGTGCTGTCTATCTAAATATTTAATAGTGACATCTTTATTTAAGTGAATGCATTCACGCAGGGTACAATACATGTTTAATTGTACCCCATCCACAAGTTCTTCATTCCTTTCAGGTTTACGGTTTTGTCCCGGTATAATACTTCCAAAGTTCCAGAATTTTCGAAATTCGTAAACATTTTTCTCAAATCTGTGATAGTCAAATTGAACCTTTACTTAGGCCCTCCAACATCCGATATTCTCGAAGTTCACCAGAAGTATTTTCTACATCAACAAGGACTTCTGAATGCAAAGCAGATTACCGACCTACTGCAAGTGAAGATCGCCGTGCGCATGCAGTGTACGTGCACATTAAATCTGTGGTTTCGAAGGTCCCTCACCATTAATCACTAACAGAGTTTCCTAGGGGTATAACTTTCAGAAGTCCCTGCAAACTTCTGAAAGTTATACCCCTAGGAAACTGTTTTAGAAATGGGCGTTAGAATTAGATAGTTATCCCCCTAGGAGTCCCTGCAAACTTCTGGTGAGGATCTAAATTGTGCTCGGAAAATCTAGGAAGGGCGTAAGTAGCTCTAAACGACACATTCTGTGACTTCAGCTGCCCTCTCCTGTCAAACAAACGAACGTCAAAGTTGGTTTGTATTTCAGAATGAAATTTTGGAAATTTCATGCCAAAAATCTGGAAAGTCAGCAATTTTTAATTAATATTTCACAAAATTTCGCTAAATAGTCGAAGAATCATATCTCTGCTGTACGATGTAGAATCTGCTAGCAACTGCCGAAAGGGCTTTAAGAATCACGGATTTAACGTTGATGTACACAGCGGTTTTGAATGATAGGTCAAGAAATTGCGCCTGCGACCTCTCAGCTACTGGTGTGACAAGTATTCGTGTTTGTATTGTAATAAGCTCTCTATACGAGGGAATCTCTATACGAATAAACTTCTGAACTTGAGATCAGCCGCTTAATTATACCAAATTTCTTTAAACGTGATGTGGAATAGAGATGAGACGGGCTCAGCCCGAGCCCGAAAGCCCGAGCCCGAGCCCGGGCCCGACTCGGGCTCGGGCTCTGTAATTCACGATTCGGGCTCGTGATCACGGGCTCGTGAAAAATTTCTCCTTTGTTGAACATACTCCTTGAAACAGATTTTAAGAAGTGATTCATGGGATAAATAAACGTACTTATTTCGCAAAATAGCGGCACGGGGGACTAGAAGGTGTGTGAAGCTCCAAAATTTATTGTATCCTATTAATGAAGTAGTTAATTTTTTTTGTCTTTAGCTGAAATTTCGGGCTCGGGCGGGCTCGGGCTCCAACTTTAATAATATTGCTCGGGCTCGGGCGGGCTCGGATTAAAAGTCTTCGGGCTCGGGCGGGCTCGGGCTTCAAAAAATGAGCCCGAACTCATCTCTAATGTGGAACAGATAACCAGAACTGTATTAAAATTTATAATTTATATTTCTTAATGACTTTAACATGGTTGTATCACTGATCAAAAAAGTGAAAATATCTTTGTCACACAGTGCTATAGCGTCAAAAATCACGCTATGTGTTTATTTGAACTTATTTAATTAAACATTTTTAATTATACCTTTAAGTATCTTTCTTTTAAAAATTCAATTCCTTCCCTTTGAGATATTCGCTACTTTATTATTTCTCCCACACAAGATCGTCGTTGATACCCTATCTTGCCGCACGCAGTCGTTTTCATAGAAATCATAGATCCTTGACAACGATGCCTTGATACGAAAAAGACGATAGATCGGAAGTTTTGTCTACCACGCATTCTGACGGTGGTTCTCTTTTCAAAATTGACAAATTGGGAAGCAACCTTCTTCTCGGTTATGATCTCCCAACAAAATTTAAGTGGATGATATCCCCTCTGCCTTAAGTTAATTCGTTAAGGGCGATTTTTGATTCACACCCATATAGGCGCAAATTTTAAGGTTACATTTTTGTTAAACCTACAATTTCTCTTTAAGACAAAAGCACTTCTCCTTTTTTAAGGTAATAGTTAAGATATAGGATCCCCCCCCCTTTTTTTAATTTTTATAGGCAGGGATGGGACGCCCATTTCTAAAACTTAGGTGGTCTTTTATTGAGGCATAATTCTTTAATTAATTTCTTGGTCGAAGAGGAAAATATTATTTACTAGAAAGGGGCTAAATTATTAATTATTTATTAGAATTTTAATTATGAATGAATCGTTTGTCCCCTGAGTTCTAACTTTATTCAGTAAATTTTGTTTAAAATATCTTGCAGACTTTCTATGAATTTAGATGTCAAGTTTATTCTTTTTCGGCCAAGGAAATAAATTTATTTTAAAAATTTAATATATGTAATTGTTTTGCAAAAAGTAAAAAAAGTTACGTTCCCTATCTATTTTTATAACTAATTATTTGAAATAGTTTACTTTTATTCTTTTGTGAATTTTTACTGGTGTATTTTACCCTCCAATGGATTATTGTCAGCTGGCATCCAAAAATGGATAAGTCGCTTTTTATTTCTTTACGGAGATTTTCAATTTATCAGATGCAGTCTAATTCGGGATTTTACACAACGTTTTGCATTAAAATATATATGATCACAATTTTGGTTTATATTTCCTTTTATTATTATTATTTCTCTTTAGTGCTTTTACACTGTGGTCTTTGTCAAATTTTGACGCTACAAGTGATTTAATTCAAAATAATTATACCTGGTTATTTTATAATGTCACCAAGTAGAAAAGTCTCTATTTCTGTAATACCACTGAATGCATTATTATTATGTTGCATGTAGTTTAAAATTCAATGACTAAGGATATTTTATAATATAAAATTAATTTATTAAAGAACAAACTCAGTAATATTCTTTATTAAATTCGTTAGAAAATGCATGGTAAAACTTTTTCCTTTTTCTTTATAATTATTCAACTGGATATAGCAATATTCGGCCATAATTATTCGGCCGAATATTCGGCAAAACAGCCTGATAGGCGGAATACCGAATAATGGCCAAATATTCGTTACATCCCAAATTCATAGCGATATTTGTAAATGATTATTAATTCCTCGTTGAAATTCAGAAAGATTTAATCCCCTTTTATTGCTAAAATATTTTAGTGTTGAACTAAAAATGTCTGTATCGGTGAATCTTACCTAGTAATCCAGCAAAGTATTTTCCTTGGTTACTGAAAAAGCTATGTCACTTTTACTCTATTGACTGTGATGCCCACAATATTAACGACATTCTCAATATGATGAACTCTCTTGACAAAAGCGTACAATTCACCTTTGAACTTGAAAATAATAATACCCTTCCTTTACTAATGACTGGCTAAGCGCAATAACAATGCCTTTTCTACTTCAGTTTACCGCAAACCTTTTTGGTTTGCTTAGCACCACATGCTAGCTCCAGTCATATTCCCGCCTAGTAGTAATCGATTGTGCATTGAAGAAATTAATTAATTTGCGTGAAGTGGTATCAGCACAATCTCCCGCTATCAAGGACACTATTATTCTCCCTTACTTCCCTAAAATCAGTACTTGTAAAATTCGCTAAAATTCTCAGTAAATTCTATTTTAAAGTAATTTTTACGACGCCCTCGAACGTAGTTAGGTAGGTCAGGTTTGAGGAAATAAGGAAACGAACATAATGCGCCGGAATCAATGATGCGCTATATTTTTACGATTGTGCTTTGCTGTTAGTATAGTTCGCTGTTTTAACTTTACGTTGATCGTACTTTACTATTAAAACTTTACTACGAAAGAAGTGAAAATGCTTCTGGTGAACTTCGAGAATATCGGATGTTGAGGGCCTAAGGAAAGGTTTAATGTGACTATCACAGGTTCTTTCAGGGTGTTGCAGGCAAAAGGCATTTTTGTCCCATTTTCTTATAAAATCACTTAAATTTACAAAACAAGTCAATTCTTCTATAGTGTAAACTTTGTTCGTCTGGGGGGGGCGTGCCCCTGTGCCCCCCTTCTGAATCTGCCAATGGCTATTGCTCGAAGATGACGCTTCTCCCAGGATCCCACAGTCCTGAAAGTGTTAAAAGTCTCGCTTTTGTAAAAATGGGTTTATTGCCACAGGCTGTTTTCATCGCCCTTATTAACAGTATGACGGCTCGTTGTGAGGCTTGCGCAGCAGTTCACGGTGGCCGCACTGCATATAAGATGAAACTATCCCAATACTATATTAACTAACAACTCAGCCCTTTTTGATTTTGCTATGTTGCTGCATACTTTCTCGTATGCTAAAATATCTCTGTCAAATTTTGCCACAATAAACCGAGAATTTCTTCGTTAGCAGAGATTTTGTGTTTATAACCTTAATTTTGGTCACCAATATACAGAGGGTGTTCACACATTTTTGTAACGATTTTGATTTTCTCTGTGAAGTTAAATATTAATTTGAAAATAAAAATGTGATTGGTATCAAACTGTAATAAGTCTTATTTATCGTCTGCAGCATTAAAAATATTCTTTGCTTTAAAATATCGCTTAAAAATAAACAATGGATCGGAGGCTATATTTTTGCACTATCCGAAGAGAAATACTCTTATTCAGTTATTAAAAAAGGTGTCAAAATCATGGTTTTACTATTTCTACACGTAAAATAAGTGACATAATTAATATGAAAGGAAAGAAACTTCAATGTTTATATTTCACTGGGGAAAAGGCAAAAAATGCATACCCAACAAAGGTACGTACACCTCTTATTAAATCTAAAGTCTCATCTCATGTTTTAAAGGCAAATCCAACTACCCAAAGAACTATCGCAAAATCTTCAAATATCTCTGTAGGACTTGTGAACAAAATTATAAAATCCGATTTAAAGTTAATCAAAGCAAAAAGCACGATGTTCTTCGCCTAACGCCGAAACATGTTTCTCAGCGTAAGATTATATGTAGATTGTTGTATGAAAATTATTTGGCGTGTGAAAAATGGAAATATGTATTTACAGTTGATGAAGCTTGGATACATTTATCCGACTGCAATAGAAAAGATTTTCTTATAACGGTATGAAATGTATATATGTATATATGTGTTTTCATATGTAGATTGTTGTATGAAAATTATTTGGCGTGTGAAAAATGGAAATATGTAGTTACAGTTGATGAAGCTTGGATACATTTATCCGACTGCAATAGAAAAGATTTTCTTATAACGGTATGAAATGTATATATGTATATATGTGTTTTCATATGTAGATTGTTGTATGAAAATTATTTGGCGTGTGAAAAATGGAAATATGTAGTTACAGTTGATGAAGCTTGGATACATTTATCCGACTGCAATAGAAAAGATTTTCTTATAACGGTATGAAATGTATATATGTATATATGTGTTTTCATATGTAGATTGTTGTATGAAAATTATTTGGCGTGTGAAAAATGGAAATATGTAGTTACAGTTGATGAAGCTTGGATACATTTATCCGACTGCAATAGAAAAGATTTTCTTATAACGGTATGAAATGTATATATGTATATATGTGTTTTCATATGTAGATTGTTGTATGAAAATTATTTGGCGTGTGAAAAATGGAAATATGTAGTTACAGTTGATGAAGCTTGGATACATTTATCCGACTGCAATAGAAAAGATTTTCTTATAACGGAAAACTTACAATAAGGAAAGCAGAAAAAAATGCCAAAATTAATTCGAATTACTATCAGAAGTATGTTTTAACATCTACTTTTAAAGAAGAACTTCCATCCCTTTATCCAAACAATCTTCACTGTGTTAAGTTCCATCAGGATAAATCTCTAAGCCATACCTCTAAATATACTGCTCTATTTTTTGATAAAATGAGAAATGAAACTGGACTTGAAGCTATTCCCTTTAAATGCATCCCACCCAAGTCCCCTGACGTGTCTCCTATAGATTACTGTGCATTTGGACTTTTAAAACAAGCTCTTTATAAGCGGCATACCGAAACATTGGTTGGACTCTGGAAGATTGTGAAAGAGGAGTGGAACAATATCAGCCTTGATGCTTTAAGAAAAGGACGTTTATCTTGGAAATCAAGATATAATATGATAGTTCAAAGAAAAGGCTATCAGACTGAACACATGAGAAAATAAAATTCTTATATTTATTTCTATATATATCTTTGCAAAATCGTTACAAAAATGTGTGAACACCCCCCTGTAGATGACAGGTATCAGGTGACTTGGTAAAAGATAATCTAAGTAAAATTCCTTAAATAAAAATGAATTCGCATTGGCAAAATACCATAGGAATGGCTTCTTTCAGGATTTGATCCCATCTTATCATTTGGGGGAAAACACTTCCCTTTCCCTAGATCTGTGCAAAACCCGAATGGGGTGGAATTTTACGGAGTCTTGTAGACACTGAATGGCATGACTATTTACGTTTTCTCTTCTATAACTTTAACGCGCGGTGTCCTCGCCGTGAGGACACCAAACTCTGACGTTTCGACTGTTGCCAGTCCCGAAGAATGGATTTGAGTTCTATAAAAATTGTTGCGAGTGACATAGCTCCACGAGAATCCTTTACTTTTTTAACACGTCATTTCCCGTAAAAAAATTGTCACGATTATTTTAACAGCGCTGACATCTGCTGAAAAATGGAAGAATGCGAGAGACAGCTGGACAGACGGCCCAATGCTGAAAAAAGGGCAGCCGTTGCCATCGTTCGACTTATTTACCAGCAAGATGGCGGACGATCGAAACGTTTATGTATCGAAACGTAAACGTTTTTGACGCAGCTGGCTGTGCCCGGCACAGCCAGCTGCGTCAAAAAAGGGTCTCTAGATCTGTGGCACGCGATTAACGTTTCGATCGTCCGCCATCTTGCTGAAAAAAGGGTCTCTAGATCTGTGGCACGCGATTAACATTTCGATCGTCCGCCATCTCGCTGGTAGTTAAGTCGAGCGATGGCAACGGCTGCCCTTTTTT
>JAWZYV010001198.1:0-17057 GCA_038373885.1 Cheiracanthium punctorium
AATGCATATATATGAGTTGTAGTAGTCATACCCCCCCCCCCCCATGAAAAATTTATGGCTACGCCCCTGTTCATACATAATTATGCCGCTTATTTCATTGTTAAGAGATGAGTGGGAATTATTTTACAGGCTTTTCATTTTTATCCCTCGAAACAAAAATGGGCGTATTCTTGTTTTCAGAATGAAGTAGTTTTTTCCCCTTATTGTAATGTATTTCTATGATAAAACTGGTAGTTTGCCTAAAATTTCACCATGCATTTACAATGCTAGTTATAAACAATAATAATTTGTTTAATGAAAAATGTTTATCAGGGGAAAAACGTTTAATTCTTTCTGTTGTAGAAATCATAGACAAAAAAAAAAAAAAAAAAAAAAAAAAAACACACACAGACATCTGCTACCACGTATTATCTAAAAAAAAAAAATCTTAACATTCCTTTAAAAATTTATCTGGGTATTATTAATAGCCGCTTAGTCAGTCTGAAAATCTGCATTTTCTTTTTTGTTTTTCAAGTCTGAGACGTTTTTCAAAAATATATTGAGAGATGTTTTTGGAATAGAAAGAAAAAAAGAAATATGTACAATTTACTTTTCACACATGAACCTTATATCAATTTAAGGGAAGTTTTAAATTAAATCTTTTTACTAAAAAAAAAAAAAAAAGATTTAGTTCAAAACATTTTTATTGGTTACGGTTTAATTCTACCAACCGGACAAACAACTGTACATCTGAGTTTTAGCGGAACTTAGAAATTACAGCAAAAGAGCAGAGCCTGTTTATTGGCAGGGCAACCAGGGCACTTGCCCTGGGCCCACCAATTTCAAGAGCCAAAAGTTGTGTACTTTTTGACAAATATTTATATATCAATACAATTAAATTCTGTTTTTAAAAATTATTTGCAATTTTCTTGAAAATACTTGAGGGTCGGCTGCTAATTCTGTCATTTTTACTCCACTTAGGGTATTTATTATTTGTGAAAATAAATGTCATTCATGTATACAAAAATCTTTTCATATTCTTTACTGAGAAGTATTCATATATTTAATTTGATAAATAGATTTGTAGCTGTATGTGTCCAAAGCAACTTAAATGCCTATCATGCAATTTCTCATGACTGCAAAGGTCCAAAAAGTTTTATTTGCCCAGGGCCAAATATTGTGATGATCGGGCCCTGCAAAAGAGGGGAATCCCCGTTTTCTACATTGAACCTCTGAGTTTTAGCGGAACTTAGAAATTACAGCAAAAGGAAGGAATCCCCGTTTTCTAAAAGATTACGCACATTAACCTTTTGGAAACTGGGAATCCCCGCTTTGGATTATAATATTGTAAATCTCAGGCGATGCAGGAAAGTGTATATAAGTAGGTATTTTGTTCACTGGACGTTGGGTGAATGATACGAAATAAAAATCTGTTGTATAAAATATTTGGATAATATGATCAATATTCTGTTCGGGTAAGCTTTTATCAAGAAGTTATTGAAAGGCAAGTCATTAAGAAAGGTTTGATGTGTTAATCAAAATCTAATAAATGTAGAAAGAAAATATTACTCAGTTGAATCCTTAATTTCATGGTTTACTGCAGAAAAATGTAACAAAATAGAACATAAATGAGTTATTCAATATTAACGACTTTATATTATGTTTGAGTACACAAGAAACGGGTTTATTTCATGATATAACCTAAAGAATCTGCATTTTTATTGAAAAAAATATATAAGAAATATATCTTTTCATATTTTCCTTTCTAGGAATTTTAAAGATATCTAATGCACAGAAAGCATTAAAATTTCACCTGTTATAGCGGGTGATTCAAAATAGATGTTAAAGCGGATTATCTTTTAAATCGTAAATGATCTAAATACACTTTTAATTAGAAAAGTACTTGTTATAAATAGTAGTTTTTAAATATGGCAATTTTTTTTTTTACTAGAAGCTGTATAGTTATCATACCAAAATTATATCAAAATACAAAATATAAATTTTGTACGGTCCTTCATTTGCTAACGATTATGTTTAGAGAAATGTCGCCCTCTATGCCTTAGAAAGTTAATTTTAAAAAGTCCCATGCGTGTAAGTCAAATAGCGAAATATTTAATGTTAAAATTCAGACGACATACACATCACTTTACCTGCTGTCTTTGTGCTCGTATTCGGGTGAAAAAATTCTTAGAAAACGCATTAAAGATATTCGGGCTCATTTTTTACAACCCGAGCCCGAGCGATATTATTAAGTCGTAGCCCGAGCTCGAAAAATCAGGTAATAGATAAATAAAAGTCAATGACTTCATTGATAGAATATCATAAAATTTTCTGTTTGTACAAATTAAAGACAAATATAATATTAAACTCTTAATGCACTTTCTAATTCTCTGTCAAATAATAATAATTAGATTATTTCTCCCATGAATCATTTTTCAAAGTCTGTTTTCAAGGAGAATGTTCAATTAAAAAGAAATTTTTCTCGAGCCCGAGCTCGCCTTAGCACGAACGCAATCGTCCGAACCCGGGTCCGAAAAGGGCTCGGGTTCGGGCTGAGATTGTCTCATCTCTAGAACCTAATATGAGTTGATAAAAGTTAAATGATGATCCCTTTAAAGGAAAATGGCAATTAAATGCATTCGAATGCGTGAAATGAATAGTTACAGTTTTAGCTGAACTGATAAGTACCGCTTTATGATATTGTCGATAATAATTTATTCTTTTAGGGGGTCATCCACTAAATACGTCACGCTTCTAGAGAAGGGATTTGGAAGTGCAATAGAAAATAACAAAATAATGGTGTGAATTAATTTTCACTAGAAACAGGCAACTATGCAAATGCATTATAAGAAAATTCTAGCTAAAATAGGATTTCCAGGAGTCCAGTGTAACTGTCGAATGACTACTAACATAATTTAATTTTCTCACTTTTGAGAATCCCCGTAGTGTTTGGCGACAAATACTAAAATTTTTAACTTAAGATATCTCGGTAACTATTCCACTCAGAAACACGAGATTTTTATTTATTTATTTACCGTTTTAGAAACAGGGCAGTATTTTCCCCAAATATAAATGTCAGAAAAAGAAAGACCGCATAAAAATTAAATTTGGTATTTTAATATGAATGCCGGTCGTAGTAAAAAAAAGAAAAAGAAAAAAGTGTATGCGTGTAATCTTTACGCGCGACTGAAGTAAAACTTCTTTGACGTTTACGACACATATCACTGAAGTGATTAAACTTAAAATAAATATCATATTATAATTTAATTGTATTTATTATTCATGTACTTTACAAAGATTATATAAATGTTATATTCATATTATTCATTGGAAATAGGTACTTTGGTGTCATCATAATTTTTATGTATGAAATTATAGGTTTGTTGTAATTATAGTGTGAAACATAAATTTAACTCTCTAAATTTCCTAATTTTCTTGAAAATACAGCATCTATCGTTGTACCGAAACGCGTTGTTGATTGAAGTCGAGAAGTATTCATAGTTAGATCAAATTTTTCTTTTAAAAAATCAACTAACGACTGAGATTCTTGAGAGCGAAAATTAACATTAAAATCTCCAGTAAGAATCATCGGTCATTCATGATAATTACTTAGAATCCAGGAAGCGTCCATGTTGTAGTATTATTCTTTTACTGTTTTCGTATACCATTGTTCCGTCTGGAGGTTCAAAATTTCTAATGTCTAATGGGGGTGGATGTCCTAGTCTAGTATTATACTTTAACTGTGTTCTTTAATTAATGTTTTCCTCTGTTTGTGGGGTACTATGATATTTTGTTTTCTTTTTAATCTTAACCACAGAATTACCTATACATTTGTTACACATGAAAAATCATTCTGAAATAAAATGTAATCAGGTAGTGTAATTTTTGTTGTGTTTTTCTATCACAGTGTTCTTATGCGTTGATTTCGTCTGCTAGTAGGTTTCGAATTATTATTCTGTATTCATGTTTTTAAACTGCAGGTTCTGTCCATTGTTTGGGATTGTCTGCAGCCAGGGTCCGTTTCTTACGTACTAACATTTCTTAAAATACATCTTTTGGGCAAAATAATAACAGACACTACATACATAATATCTAGGAGTTTAATGGCCTAACGGCAAATGCAACTGGCATTTGACAAATAATAATATTACTTCACTTCGAAACTATTGCTTATATTCACTACGAAATAGTATTATAAGACAATTATGTAATTAAAACACATCTGAAACCAGTAATTACTATATATCACGCTCATAAGTCTACGTATTTAATTTTTTGAAGTTTTGATAATTCAACGATCTCCATTTACTTCGCCTCGATGGAAATATAAACAACCTGAGATGCGCCGTTACCCAGTGTGCGTAGCGCCATCTGTTTGCAACAATGGCGTTATCCAACTTTCTAAGCGAAGTGTCCCCTCCTATAAATTTAACTTCTTGGTATAGAAGTATGATCCTCCAACAGTGTTCTTAAACAAAAATTTCCCTCTGCTGTTTAGGTACATTTGCAGCCACTGTCCCTTTAATTGTGGTGTTCCATCTCCTTGTTCTTAAACCGTTGTTCTGTCTTGAAGTTGGGTTAGAATCCAGGAAAAGTGTTCTTAAACTGATGTTTCCAACTACTTTTCCGGTTCGATTGCAGACAGGTTCCATTTCTTTGTGCTTTTCCAAAACCTTGTATATTATTCATCTAAAAATAAGGATTATCGACAACCTCCTGTGAGGTTGGGATTACATGTAAAATATTATGTTGGATGTACCTTCAAAACGCTTATTGATATATAAATAAAGATTGATGTCTCAAAGAAACGGCGAGAAATCGCCGTTTCATTTCTTAACACGTTCCCCGTATTTTTACACGATGAATGTCGTATCAAGAGTTAGTCAAAATACTAACCCAGCTTTATAGTAAGCGGACGCCAAATATTAATCACTGCACCAAGTCGTTTATTTCAAAACGCGTTCGGCATTTGTATGTTCATCAAATACCACCACGGCTTTAATAATTCTATGTCTGAAAATAAGTACTAGCCACAATCTAATGATACACAATCAAGAAAATAAACGTTAGACTTCTTAAAAACAATTTAATTCAAAAGTTATTTCCCCAGGGAAATCTTCACAAACTCCTCAGAGAGTATAGAAATTTACAACTAGTTGCCATCGGCAAAACGAGATATTTAATACATATTTTGTGGATAACGTTGCCATCTCAAGAAAAACTAAATAATGATAATAATGATAATGCATTTTCAACAACAAAGTCAGCGAAAGGAGCGAGCGGTCGAAAATGTAGGATTTTCCGTGGTCCTTTTTTTTCATGCGCGCTTGCCGTGGAGTATATGACATATACGTCACTTCCTTTACTGAGCGTTACTTCCGTCAGAAAATAAAATCTGAGTAACTCCCTAGTCGCGACTAAAGAAGTTTTGCTTAAAAAAAAAAAAAGCCATATCTGAAAATTGCTGCTATTTGATGACCTTTTCTACTTGAAACTAAAGAATCGATCACTTACAGTTTAAAAGATAATCGCGTTAACGCCTATTATGAATCACCCGGTATTGTTTAAATTAAATATATTTATAAAAATATTTGACTTGAAAATTCGTTATATTTCACCTTGACATGAAAATCATCGTATATGCCATACATTAAACCTATCTGTTTTGCTCCAACATTGAACTAGAAAAAAAATCAGTAATTGAAATAATAATTAAGAATCAGGGAAACAGAAGAGAGGGAAAAAAACCCCACTAAATATCACTTCCATTTAAAAATCAACCTTCTGCTATGTACTTCAATGCCAATAAGTTTTGCTGCAACTTCAAATGACGACATAAACGAAAATCAAAACCTCTCATTAAATACGTGCAAAAGTTGGCACACTTTGTGCCATGATACTTTGTCCGGAGCCGTGTTTTCCGGAATTTTTCTTCAAACTTTCAACTTCAGTATGACGGACAACTCTACCTCCGTGCTTTAGCGAAGCTTAGAAATTAGAGCAAAGGAGAGGATTCAACGTTTTCCGAAGATTTTTTTTTCCAGAAGATTATACATCATCAACAGCCAGGAAACGAGGAATCCCCTGTTTGATTTACAACATTGGTGAGGTAGAGCCTAAGGAATTCGAAGTGGCAGCCTTGTAGTTACAAGCGCTTCAAATTGAAGACCACTCCTCATGAATAAGAAAACTATATACTACTTCTATTCACAAAATACCACTAGCATATGTAGGTTTCCGTTTTGTGGGGATCATCCGATATTTCAAACTTTATTGTTACTAGAGTTGATAGAAATGTTTTAAAATAGCATATTTTAATAACTGCTTTACATTTTCGGAGGGTGCCTGGCCCCCTTGCCTCCCCCCTTAAATACGCCCTTGTACGAAACATATATCCTAATCGTTGAAATAGCATAGAACAACAAAGGAGCCGCCCTCTTGGATCAACCATTGTACTAAAAATACCCTCTATCAAAAATATCATCTTCCTAAGCCTGATTTTTTTTAGCACTACAGTGCTATTAAAACCAAGCAGGTTTTTGAAAAGTCTGCCCAGAAGGATTCGTCCAAGCATCACTTGCGAAATAGCCGAGGAAATGTCCATGAGCAAATGAAGTGTGCACACAATACTGGATGAATGGTTTGTACTTTTCCCTTCTTACGCAGGATATCCCTAATCTCGTTGACTTCTGGGACACTTGTTTCAACCTATGACTTTGTCTAGCTTATCTATTAAGCTTATAATACCCTTTCTAGCGTGTCCTAATTTATATTAATACCATTAAACCGTTTCTCAAACCGCCCGTAGTGCCACTTTCATTTAGGCGACCCTTATATAATCAATGATTACTAAATCATATTTACATATTTATAGCCTAATCACTATATGACATTTTTTTTTCAGGTGCACTGTGTCTTGCATCAGCTATTGCCATCCCCTTTACCATGGGACTGACAACGCCTTTATCCATCGCTGGTGGAACCCTGACAGGAGCTGGATGTGTTACGACAATCGGAACATCCGTCACTGAAATTGTTCTGTTGAAATCGAAAGTTGGCCAAGCGCAGGACATCATCAAAGAGGACGAGAAATACTACAAAGAACTGAGTGGCTGGTTGAAGCATGCAGCTGAACTGGAAGAAGCCCTTGCAGAAGTTCTAACTATCGACATCATAAAAGATGTAGCCGAAGACGTTAAAGACTTTGTTAAGAAAGCATTTATGTTGCCAAGGGACATCGTACGGAGACAGTTCATCGAAAAGTCTCTGAATATGATTATTAAGACCTTGCCTGTGAAACTAACAGAAGCCGTAAGTGTTATTGCCATTGCTACGGTTATTTCGGTCTTAGTGGGCCTTTTTGTGTTGCTGATTAACACAAAAACCCGCATCGTTTTCGACTGTGCGCATTTCACTATGAGGAGCGTCTTGGGTGTCGCTGCTTTGGCGGATGACTCTGTAGATGTGCTGCGCATAACTAGATTATTCACTTCCAATGCTGTACTGGCCAAAGATCTGGCAAAAGCAATTACTCGAGGTGCACTTAGCGTTGTGGGCATGGCACTTGATGCAACAGGCATAGCGCTAACTTCCATTGACGTTCATAAAGGTTCTCTCAGTCCTGAAGCTGAAAAGATATCACAGGCATCAGAGGAATTGGAAAAAGAGACCAAAATTATCGACGAAGTGTATGACATGCTGAGAGTTTGAGTTATTTCTTGAGTTATCATGCTAGTGCAAAATCATTATTAGGTTTCTTGCTACCTAGTTGTTAGTTTATTTGAGCCATAATGTTCAATGTAATGCACTGAACATTTCATTTAAAAATAATTTACATACGATATTTTTATGTTACATTTTTTTATCATTTATTCCGTTTGTAATCATTTATTCAGTTGAGCCTTAAATATTCAATCTAATACGTTGAACATTTTGCACATTTCATTTAAAAAGTAATTTACATAACCATATTTTTACGTTACATTTTTTATCATTCATTCTTCATTATTTTTTTGTTTTGTCTAAGGCACAAGCTTATTAATCAGGATTTTTATTTGTGGTTTTTGAACTAAACTATTATCTCATAAATATTTCACAAATAAGTATTTTTAAAACTTATTCCCCTGTAGATTTTTATTCTTTTATTTTTAAAATCACCCACTAGATAGGGGTAGTAGTTTCTATTTGATCTTAATATTTTTCTATGAATATATATAGATATATATATATTGTATTATTTATTGTTATTGCACTGTTTGTAATGATTTTGTAAACTTTTTTTTTTCAATAAAAAGCTGAGAACAATTCAAGTGTATGGAAATAAAATTGCTCTTTTGTGTCTTTTAAATTTGCTTTGTTATTTATATTTTTCCTTCTTATTTATTCAGTAGAATATCAGTGCAGTAGAATTACTGCAGATTGCAGATTTGATACGCAGTGACTAGTTTTTCGGAAACTTTAATTCTCTATATAATAGATATTTAATATTGTTTAAAAGCTAATTTTAACCTTCTGACTGTATTCGAAAATTCTAGAAATCTTAAGTAGTTTTCATTAAATGAGGAATGTGGGCATAACAAATGAAAGCAGTTGAGACTGGATCTTTTTCAACTTAAACAACCATTAATGCCTGTATAATGCCTTGTTCGTTTAATGCTTATTAAGCTGTAAAAGTTAATTTTCTTAAATTTGCAAAGTTTTCTTTAGAGAGTTTTTCATGAATATATTGCTACTAACATCTTTTAAAGGAAAATCGTATTTCTCCACTTTTATATTTGAACCCAAGAATTCGACTTTTAACTCTCTATTGAAATCAATTTAATCTGTTCACATTTATCACTTCATCATGAAGGTTCCTCTGCCGTCTGGGAAGTCACCGATCAGATCACACAGTGGAAGACTCAAAAAACCTCTGGTGCAAAGCAATACTTGCCTTAGAAGGGGGCTGTTCACAACCATGGGCACCGGAAGCTATGAGCGTGAGGAAATTTACCAAAATTATTAATCGATGTAAAAAAGCAAAAATCTCCAATCATTTTTTTAAATATGTTAAACCAATAGTTTTACTTAAATACATCATGGAATAAAAATCTGCAAAATTGTTAATGTTAAGATAATTTTTTGAGATACCATACGAAAATGAATAGAAAATATGAAGTATAGGGTATATGTGAAATATAGGTGAAGTACATAAGTTTAAATTTCAAATTCTTTCTTCAAACGATCAATATATCTACAATGGTCTATTATATCACACACATCTATTTACATTCAATATTTTTCACTCCAACTGATGAGATGTACCCCATTACGTTACTCCTCCACATCCAAGTAAACCTTACAAAACAAAACGCACATTATTAAAATCAAAAGGATCAAAACATTATCACTTAATGAATTCTTGGATGACAGACAAACATTAAAATTTAATGCACAATTTAAACACAGTTTTAAAATAGCAAAGGTCATTCGAAGAAAACCTTCCAAAATTCTACTCTCACACACGATCAAAATATTATCACATAATGAATTCTGAATGATCCCTTAATACATTCTTTTAGATGACATGCATTAAAATTTAATATAAAATTTAAACACAGTTTTAAAATCGCAAATGTCTTTGGAAGAAAACCTTCCAAAACTCATGGCACAGGCAATAACAAAATATCCTGGCATAAATAATTATTGCATACCAAACATATAATGAAATTTAAATGTGCTTTACGGCCAATTATCTGCGCTCAGGATCTAGGCCAGGTGTAGGATTGCTTTCCGTGGGGGACATTCTAAGGGATCCAAACCCATATTTACGCAAAGTTTCGGAGAAAACCAAGGAAAACTCCGAATGGTTAGGTCGGCGTACGCGACCTGGTTTCGAACCTGGCGCCATCTGTCTCCCAGTTCAAGCGCTAGCGCTATTCCACTGGTGGGGCCCAGACATATAATAAAATTTAGTACATAAATGTTATTGTTAAAAGGAAATATTATTGGAAGAAAACCTAAAACTCAAGAGGGGGCAAATAGGGCTCAAGGCTTCGTGCTATTTGAGAGGGGGAGGGGGTTGCTAAATTAAGGTTTTCTCCGGGTTACATAAATTCTAATTTTCTCACACTGTATCTAGTTTTTAAATTATAATCACTCCAAATAAGGATAATAAAATGTTCAAAAATGTTTAAAAATTCATTATACAGTCAAAGAAACAATGCTTTCGAACAGTATCGTAGCCAGGAATTTTTATTTTTATTTTTTTTTTGGGGGGGGGGAGGGGAGGGAGCCCAAAATTTCTTCCTGGAATGTTATACATACATATATACAGGGTGTCCAGTGCTAACGCTGTCCAATGGCTATTTCTAAACCGTTAATCAGAGACCAGTTCCAATTGCAAAAATGCTTTAAATTGTATAATGTATTATGAGGAAACAATCGAAGTAAATAAATCAAATCCTATAAAAATTACAAAATTTAAATTTTTATACGGTCCCCGGTCCTATCAGTTTATTTAGAAAAATTTCGTATGCAATTTCATGACATAAGAATAAAACCAAAATTAGCGGAGTTACAGCTACTTAAAATTAGAGCACTTTTCGAGCTGCGAAATAGGGGTTGTATACAAAATGAATTGAGAAAAATTAATGCACATGGTTTGAGCTTTGTAATATTTAGTAGCAATTTCATTAACTATTTTATGAATATAGATTGCGATAAAGAGATTAACCTTTAACAATGTGTATCCAATAAAGTAACATAAAAATACAGCTTATGCTGAAATTAGAATTTTTGAAACTGTTTTTAAATGAACTGGTGTTAAATAACTTCCTTCGACTACAATCTGAATGTGCACCGTACAGAAAACTCTTCCTGTACTTTGCGTAGCACACTCTTATGTTACACATCTGCATGCTACACAATACGATTTAGTAAGTCTGACATCAGATACATTTTAATAGAGCTTGACTATAACCCTCTGCTTGCAGGGCCCGATTATGACCAACAGGGGCCCCGGGCATTGATGGATTTGGGGGCCCCTGATCTATGAAATTTGTTTTATTTTTATAAATTTTGATATAAAAAAGACTATTTCAGAACAACATTTTAAATTGGGGGCCCTTTCGAGCCGGGGGCCCTGGGCAAAGTCCCGATTTGCCCATGCATAATAGGCCCTGTCTGCTTCAAGATCAGTACTCTATAATTAGTTTTGCTTCTTTTTCCGCATTATTCCAGAAAATGAAATTGAAACCTATAATTTAAAATTTCAGTATTTATATGGTCCCTTAACGGTTTACCATGACGGGGCATTTTTAAACGTGGAAAAGTGACTTAAGTCACAATGTTTGCTGCTTTATAAATCGATGAATTTTGGTCGTAGAAGACGAATTTTTTTTTATTGTGCATGAAATTGCATAAAGAAAAAATTTTTCTAAATATAACTGATAGGACTGGGGAACCGTATAAAAATTTAAATTTCTTAATTTTTATAGAAATTGATTTATTGACTTCGATCGTTTATGATATAATAGATTATACAATTTAAAGCATTTTTGCAATTGGAACCACGTGTCTCTGACTAACGGTTTAGGAAATAGCCATTGGACAGCGTTAGCACTGGACACCCTGTATATATATGTATATACATTTATCGGTTTAATAAAATAGGGATAAGATCCCTGAAATATTATTCATTGTGAATGTATTTTATGAACTATAGCAATCAACTTAAAAGTTCTAGTTATTACCTAACATTTCTTTTTGTATTTTATATAAAACAAATTATAGACTTTTGTGAATTTATTTACATTTTTATTATACTTTAAATTTCACATAAATGGAATTAATTCTCATCCTAACATTCTGGAATCGGAAAAATTATGCAAATATAGAACAGGAGGAATTGTTTTTACATGGATTTAACACAGTAGCGTGCATAAATTTCTGTTCATTATTGCTTGTTTATTATTAGAAAATTACCATTTTAAATTAAATAGCTAATTTTAAGTTTCTTTAACCATCACGTTTTCATTTTTAATTTTACAACTTTATGGCTTCCGTTCATCTACCGAAATCTTTCGGTGGGGGGGGGGCACAAGAACGCTTTAAATTGCTCTGCATCTTAAGATTTTGTTTTGCGTTATAGCCCAGTCATAATTTTAAGGTCTTTGAGCACAGTCGCTGGGCAGATATTTTTCACGCACATACGCAGAACTCCATTTCGGAAGTTGGCTAGAGTTTGATTTCGCCAAAGGAAATGCGTCCCCTGCTACGGAGTTGCATCTAACGTCTCCCTTTTTTCTGCCATTATTTAAAAAAATATTTTCAAACTTCTTCATGCGCACTATATTTTAAAGAACAAAGGAATTGTGAGTGATCCAAGAGCACAAACCTGCAATAAACCCTTTTATTGCAGGGCATCATTTTATTTTATTTCGCCGTCCTCTCCTGTCCGCGAAAATTTCTCTCTAGTGGGCCTCCTGTGTTTCGCCGCATGTGTTGTTTTTTCTGTACAGCAGTGTCGTAGCCAGACATTTTTCATGAGGGGGTGTTACGACTACTGCAACTCACATGTATGTATACCTATGTGTGATAAGGGAGTGAAGAATATACATTTTGTATGGCAAAAATTTCCTCATGGGGGGGAGACACCCCCCTATACCGCCCCCCTTGGCTACGCCGCTGCTGTACAGGTATCACTTTACATTCGTTCGCAGTGGATGAATGTAAATACTATATATATATGGTAGTAGCATTTGCAAACTCAAACAAGCAGTAAACATTTACAATGCGTTTCGACGTTTAAAAATTTTAAAATGTCCTAGAACGCTTGAAGCGCGCTACGGCCGCCCTGCAGTAGTTTCACTTGAACGCGCTAGACGCGTCACGGACGACGAAGAGGTTGATAGACAATCCCTTGTAATTTCGTAGACGGTTTCTTTGAACTCAGTCTCATTGGCACCGTAAAGATCATAATAATCCCTGGAATTCTGCAGCCTGGATAGTTAAATTAACCAATAAATACAGATTGCATCGGCCTCAAGGAGGGTATATAAGTTCGCACATGCCTTGGGGGCGGCTTTCCGTGTGGCCCCTGCTGTTAAATAAACCTATGTGAAATTATTTAAATCTAAATACGTATGTGTGCGTATGTAAAAATTCAAGCCTGCCTTGTTCCTGTGAGTAACAGCGGCAACCTATGGGCCATTTCCCGCTTTTTATGATACATACAAATATATATTTAACTCCAGTTACCCAGACAGCACAGCAAACTTGCATCAAACGTGCAGCAAGCTTGATTTATCAAGTAAATAAACTTGAATTAAGCTTGAAAATTTCAAGCGTGTAAGCTTAATGCAAGCTTGAATCAAGTGTTCTAGTTTACACTTGCCCAGCTTGCATTAAGCTTGACATAGCAAGCTTAAGTTCAAGCTTAAAAAATTTTCCTAAAAAAATTTTTTCTAAATGCACGGGGCGCCGAACTAGACCCACATACTTTATTTTTCCCTCTATGCTGAAATTTTAAGTTATTTTAATCTGTTTCCATTAAACGTCCACGGTTAGGTTCGATCTCGGGAACTATGGGCTGAGAGGCCAGCGTGCTAACCGTTCCGCCAATAAGCCTCGCGCAGCTATGACTAAAGTTTGAAGTGACTGTTGTCACGCCGTTTTCTGGCCAGATTGATCAGTATGGGCGATGCCGATAAGTTTCTTTTATTTTTCCATGGGATGAATCAAAATTTAAATAATGTTATGTGTGATTTATAGACTCTACTAATAGGGAAATAAGCATAATATAAACTTAAAAGCAGGACACGTTTTAATACTTTCAATATCGCAACACTCATGTTGAGTAATACTGCTGGCCAAAATCGAGACAAACGACTGATTTTGAAATCAATTTCGTAGAATAATTGTATTTTATTTTGAAGAATTTCCATGTTTGGAAATATAGAATCTTTTCTTTTTTTAATTCTATGGTCAAGTACATTTATGACTGATTAATTATTTTGTGGCGGCCAGATTGCGCCTCATTCTACCACCCATAAAGTGTAGTAACTAACTAAACTGTGTTAATTATATTAAAATTTATTTTTAGGGCTAATTAGTTAATGGAATTAATTAGTTAATGGAATTACTAATGTTAATTAGATGTAAATAAAACTTAAACTCCCCTCGTGTTACACTTCAGAGGGGCTTATCCCACTCATTCCTTCCCCTTGCGTGTTCTAATGTCCAGGTTTTGTGCGATAATAAAATAAAACACAACTTTTACGAACTTTTCTTTATTTAATATGAGCAAATTTGAGAAACGCTAGACAATTAATGTCCACTCTCTTTCACAGATGGCGCCTGTCAACGCACGCTTTCGAAAGGGAAAATCAAGCTGTATTCCAGCTTGACAGTTCAACTTGACTTCTGCAAGCTTGCTGCAAGCTTAAATTGAATTGAACTGTCAAGCTTGTATTAATACGTCAAATTCAAAGAAATGATTTAAGCTTATGTGCTGTCTGGGTACTTCGCAGACCTATATTTATATCACTATGAAAAAAATTACAATAATAAATCTCTTATAATACATAGGTACATATATGACATAATTACAATAGCTGCAGACAATAAAAAGGGCCAGGCACCGCGACCATGGGTCTATTGTATCACCCCCAAGCAATATGGAAAAGGCCCTACGAAAAGAGCCCAATAGCAGATGCGAACATCAGCGTAGACCTAACAGACATTTTGTGAAGCTCCCAGGGCTCAATGACATGGCGCCCAAGATGCTCAAACCTATAATCAGAGAAGTACTCACACTCACAGAGGATGTGTAAAGCAGTTTCCTCCTTAAGAAGACAACCCCGACAAGTGGGATCCTCAGAACCTTCATTATGTTATTCTTAAGATGCCTTTTAAGGCAACAGTGCCCAGTTAACAGGCCAATAACCCTACGGAGACTGGACCTGCGCGAGGGGTATCTGCCTAAGTTGAGGGATGCCTCGGCAGGAGGACTTTCTAAAGAGTTCTAACGCGTATTCATGTTATATCTGGAGAAAACCTACCAAAACTCCAGACCGTTAGATCGACGACCGCGTGATGGGACCCGAACCCGGAACCTTCACATTTCGGCCGTCAAGCATTTTCAGTGATATAACCACTGTGCCATGGTGAGAACTATAATTCATGTATCGTAATGTGCTGTATACATACGATACAGATATTTGTGTGCGCTTGCAAAAAAAAAAAAAAAAAAAAAACGGTTTATTTGGAAACCCCCCCCCAAAAAAACCCCGGTTTTTTTGGTTTAAACCGGCTTTTTTTTAAACCAGTTTTTTTTTTTAAATACTTTTATAAATACCTGTTCAAATAACAATTAATATTCCTTCTGAAAGTAATTAAAACAAAGTAAATAAACAATTGTTGTTATACTTATGTGGACATTGAAATCATTCAACTTTAATATTTTATTTTGAGATACTATTTTTTTATATTTAGTACATAACATGATACAATATTAAGTGTTTACTACATTTTACATGGAATCTTTCACTTAGATTCATCAGTAATAATGGTGATAAGTTGTTTGAAATGATATTTTTTAAGGTTAAATAAGTTGCTAAAACACAAAACCTGTATTTGAGAAAAAACCATTTGGTTTAAACTATGGTTTAAACCATGCCAACCCTGTATGTGCGGGAAGAAAATGCATTTTGTATGACAAAAAAAAAATTCTTCAATGGGGGGTTATAACCCACCTCCAGTAGCTACGCCACTGATATATTCATATATATAAATAATAAGTACATTACTTTATAGTAACACTCGTTCAGTTTCAGTGTACATATATACACACATATGTATGTACTATTTATAGTAAATATATAATAAATACATCTGTAACTATTATTAATTTCTCTTCTGGACAACCGAGACGACAGCCTCCTGGTTAAGGGTCTCAGTTAACAAAAATCTCAGATCAAACCAAATTATTAATTTTAATTACCAAAACCAAAAAAAAAAAAAAAAAAAAAAAAGAACAGAGAACAAACTGCACAAGTAACTGTCCATGTAACCGATGCATAAAAACTCCTAAGTGTACATACATAATATATAATAAATACATTTGTAACAATTTTTCATTTCAATTACCAAAAGAAAATAAAAAGAGAGAACAGACCGCATGATTAATAAATACCCTACTAGCAATTTTGCTCGGGCTGTCATCGGCTGGCTGCGTGGCCGGTGGTAGCCCGAGCAAAATTGCTAGTAGGGTAGGCAGAGCGACCCCTGCTTAAAAACGTCTAAGTACTTTTCCCCACGAACCGATCTTCTAATGCATTTCTCCCTGCACGGGCGCGTATTTTCCCCTATCAAACTGGTGGTAGAAAAGTTTTTCTATTAGGATTCCATCTGCCCCTATCCGCACGGTCAACACGTCTCCCTCTCCCTTCCAGATCTACACATCGGACTTGGAACGAGAGAGGATCTACGCTTGATTTTTAGATTAAATATATATAATATATACTGCTGGTTTGCATTTAAAAAATTGAAGCAATGATAAAGTACAGGAGACTAACACAACTATTTGAAGATTTGATCCCATTCTTCAGCAAATCCCAAATAGAGTTTCTTCAGCATGTCGATTCGGTTTTGGAAGGAATTGTTTGGAAGTCAAGTCGGCAGAGTAATAAAGGTAATAGATATGATGGTGTTTCTGAAATTGAAAGAGAGGTGGAGGCCATGATGAAAAACTTGGAAACCATCGTCAAACGTCTGAAAGAAGGAAAAACTGATAAAAAGCGGTTCATTGAAATGTACCCGAAATGGAGAAGAGTACGTAAAGAGGGCATCCAGAAGCTAAAAGGAATAGCAGAGTCTTTGAACAAGCGTCAGATTCAAGTGTAATATGGTTAAGTTGGTAGGCCACAGCACATCATGTCTTGGAGGTATAGTAATTTTTGTTTTGTTTTATAATGTAATTTCTGTAATTCCTCTGCGATTTATCTGCTTCAAAAATAATTTATGTATTATACCTACTGTGACTGAATGCTTGCTATTTACCTGAAACCATTTTCTTAATATTTTAAACTAATTTAAGC
>JAWZYV010001199.1:0-17929 GCA_038373885.1 Cheiracanthium punctorium
GGCCTAACCTGGCAATTTTAATGGACGGATTTCTCTTAAGAATTAAAAGAAAAGTTCAAATGCACTGCAAAAATATCCTATTTTAATTAACTGACAATGTTACTGCAATTGACAATTTCATTATTCTCTTTTATGATAACTTTACATAAAATGTTGAAAATAATTTCATTCTAAATTATTCTTAAATTAAACATTAAAACTATCGTTTTGAAACCTCTTAACGTTTTTCTTGCACCAAAAAATCTATCTATGGGAATTAATTTTTTCTCACTTGCCATTTTCTCAAATAAGATAAATGATCCCTAAAAACTAATTAAGGTAATACGTTTGCGAATAGATTCAAATTTATCATGATTCATAATTGATCTTGTTAAATTTCACTGGAAGTATTTCGATTCTGGTATGATTTAAAACTTAGTTTCTGCTATGATTATTAAACAATAAAAAATTTTAAAGGGAAAAATTTCGAAAATATTGTTACGTAATGGATTTCGAAAAACTATAACATATTCACATAATGTAGCACAAATATAAGAAAATATTCTTTATTCATTTAATATTTAAAACCGTCCAATAATTTGTTTTTATAGCCATTAAAATACTCGCTAAAATATTATGTAAGAGAAATGAAGAAGAAAATATTTTGTTTGTTTAAATTTAGTTTGAATGCTCTTAAATATCACAAGTGAGATCGTATATTATGAGAGAACATTACAATCAATCATACTTTACATAAAAATTCAGAAAAAATATGATGTTCTAAGACATGAAGTATATTGCATGATATGTACAACAGTGTGTAAAATAAATATTCGAACCGAAAGGTGCTTTTGAAATTTAACTTACAAACAAAGAAAGTTATCTTTTAAATTACGTCAATATACTCCGTTATTGTACAAGATGGTTATAATTGTACTTCAATTATTAACCAGGATTTAAAAAATAAAATGTCTGAACGGACTGTAGCCAAATTTTTAAGGTGTTTTAAAGCACATTCAACAACTAGAAAACATTGACCAAAACGTCAGGCCGTTAGATCGACAGCCGCGCAATAGGAACGAACACGACAGGAACTTCACACTTCAGCCGTCTACCATGTTCGGTGGCTTATTCATTCGGCTGCGGTAAGGCCCCCACAAATGGAGCTTTAAGTGACAGAGAAGTTTGCAACGTAGTGCATTTAATTAGCACGGATAACCCTTTGAGGCGCAACCCTTCCCCAATGCTGAAAAAAGGGCAGCCGTTGCCATCTCTCGACTTAACTACCAGCAAGATGGCGGACGATCGAAACGTTCATCGCGTGCAACAGATCTAGAGACCCTTTTTTGACGCTGCCGTCAATAAAGGGTCTCTAGATCTGTGGCACGCGATGAACGTTTCGATCGTCCGCCATCTTGCTAGTAGTTAAGTCGAGAGATGGCAACGGCTGCCCTTTTTTCAGCATTGGGCAATCTATCCAGCTGTTCTCGCGTTCTTCCATTTTTCAGCAGATGTCAGTGCTGTTAAAAATAATCGTGACAATTTTTTGACGGGAAATGACGTGCTAAAAAGTAAAGGATTCTCGCGGAGCCATGTCATCGGCAACCTATTTTTATAGAAATCAAATCTATTCTTCGTGACTGGCAACAGTCAAAACGTCAGAGTTGGGTGTTCCCAGAGCGGGAACAATGCGCGTTAAAGGGATAACTAAGTGCAGTGATTTGCCGACAGCTGTAACACCTTTGAAACTACATGCTGTAAAATAAGGAATAGAAACTGCATCTGTCAGTTACTCATTAGCAAATGAATAAAAATCACAGATATTCAATTACACAGAGTCTAATTATTATTAGCGTCAATCAACTTAGACAATCTCTAATAGCCAAATGAATAAAAATCACAGATATTCAATTACACAGAGTCTAATTATTATTAGAGTCAATCAATTTAGACAATCTCTAATAGCCAAATCAATAAAAATAATCTGATGTGGACACCACGTGGTTTTTTTCAACGTCTATTAAAATACTTTGTACTTTTTTTAAACTTGTTTCATTTGAAATTGAGGCAAGATACTTATTAATTTGCAAGATTGAGAGATTGCCTTAGCGATATCTCACCAATCATAAGAGATATCGTTGAGCTGGTATCAGCTTTAGAAACTAATTTTTAGTGACATATTTAATGATTTTTCCCGAAATTTATTAAGCCTAGCATGGGATATTAGATTTCTGACATCACTGAAACAATGATGGACCATATATTTTTAATGTTTTGGGTATATTCGTAGACCTTAGTGTATTAAAAGTCGATTGCAATAAAAAAACGAAGATGCACAACGAGACGTTACAGCAATCTTAAATACTGAATTTCAACATTGTATGGCTGTTTGTTTCTGAGTGATGCAAAATAAATTCCTGGATATTGTATTTATACGTACTAACAGACAAAAAAAAAATGAGTAAAAATGGATCGACATGCATACATACGTACATACATACATACGTTGAGAAGTCACGCAGTAACTCCTGAAAGTAAATTGAGAGATGATCAAAATCGATTTTCGGTCAACATCTGAATGCAGAAATTTTTGGGATTACAATACAATACTCCTTTTACTTCGTGCAAGGAAGCAACAATGGAATTCACTGAATTATTCCGGTGGAAATTCAAAATGTTATTCTTTAGAAATAAAATTGACAATTCTTACTTGAATAATGTAAACAGAATTCAATGAAAAGTAATGTGCTTCTCCTTCTCTTTCTTCTTTTATTTTGTGGTTTAAAAAAATAAACCGATTATTCGTTCTCCGAAAAGGAATACTTTGTTATTTTTAAAATACATAAAATAGAATAAAAAGCTCTAAGAATATATTTTGAAATTATTTAATCGTATATGAAAATACCTTTATAAGTAGTAGTAAGATAATTAATTGATAACAGGCAGAAACAATAAACAAAAATTTTAAATTAATCTCGTTGTTTTGTATTAAATTAAAAACAAAAACAAAATTTTTAAAAAATTTTGACAGCTTTTAAATTCTAGTTTAGAAAGTTAACCACATTTACGGGATAGTAAAATATGGTAAGGTATTCTAGTTTTTCAATGCACGTGCATTGAACATATTTCAATTCAATGCGTCTTACAAATTGCGTGTCTCATAAATTGAGAATCTCTTAAGCATGTGCAGCCTCCTTATACCAAACACTCCAATACACATATAAAATACTTATTTCGGCTGAACAATTTATGAAATATCTGCATCTGAAAGATGGTGTTATGTACTTTTATCTTGTAAAATTATTATAAGGAAAGAAAACCAATCCGAATATTTGCTTTAGGATATTATCTAGATAAATAAATTTAGACTTTTGTCTGTACATTACATGGAATTAAAATATCAGGTTGTAACGAAAGTTTTCCGCCAAATCTGCTTGACGCAGCTCATGCGGCACCCAGCGATTGAACTTGTACGTCTTAATCCTTCTTTTAAACTTTAGGTTCCAAACCTTCCCAGTGTCATATGATACAACAGTAGTACCCAAAGCTGTACACATAATTCGTTGACGTTCTGTAGCTGACTTTTTGCAATTGAATTGGATGTAAATGATGTTTTTAACCCGGTTAGTTTCATTTGAGACACCTTGTACTTAATGATAAGGATATATTTTTTTACAGATTTCACTGCACAATGTTCTAAAGTAAATCTCTGTTTTTCCAGATCCCAAAACGAGTGGGGAAAGATATGAGCAAACACGCCAACGCGAACTGTTTGCGCAGATCATATTTGCGGTGGTGGGAAAGTTTCGTTACAACCTAATATTTTTTCTGTCCGTTTCAAGCACCTGGGATTCAGCACGACCGTCAAAAATAAGTATGTTTGATGTTTTGTCATTCTCTCCGTCACGCTTTATTTGTTCGCGCATCACGTAATAAAGACCGAAGAAAATGAAATTTAGTGACATAATAAGTGAATATGCAACCCTAACTATATGCACGAAATTATTAAATATTGAGATTTGCGAAAACCGTTTTAAAATGCGTAATTTTTTGTTTGGGCATCACGCAATAACGACTAAAGCAAATGAGATGCAGGGGAAGGTGACCCAAAATGATCCTAGCTGGTAAAATGATCCACAAAAGGTTTTCATAGATACAGGGAACGCTATCTACCGGGTAACACATAAACCAGCTATGTCAAGTGAAATAAAAAGCAATGGCAGTATTGAAGCGGTCCGCTTGAATACTGCCATTGCTAGAATTCTGACATAAATAGAATGCTTCAAAAATGACCATAAATAGAATTCTTCAAAAAATGGGTTTTATAACATCTGTTATGAGGTAAGCATTACCTTTCATATTTATTTAGATATAAAGGGTGGTTATTAATTAACGCGAGGTGTTCAGAGACCACTAGCGAGTAAAGTATTGGACGAAACCTAACCAAATTTGATGAGCATGCATAGTAGATCATGGGATTTTGATCCCCCACCCCCCCAAAAAAAGTTCCAAAATTTGCCACTGGGGCAATTTTGGCGCTGCAAAAGTGCATTAGCGTAAATATTGAATGGTTAATTGACAATCAATACAGCAAACATCAATTTTAGTTACAAATTTGGTTCAATATACGCACCATTGGTAAATTCCAGGAACTGCATATACGATGCACGACATTTTCTACTGCCGCTCGCAGCATGTCAGAGTTGATATGCCTCACGTGTAACGTTATTCGATCCTTCAACGTTGCGATATCGGAGACGAGTCCTTGATAAGCAAAACCTTTAAGAAATCCCCACAACCAAAAATCGCAAGGATTGAGATCGGGGGACCTCGGAGGCACTTTTGCAGCTTTTTTCTCTTAAAATAAATCATGCTATGTAAAACTTATTTTATTTCCTTATGTACAGTCATAATTACTATTACATCTTTTATTTTGTCGATAAAAACAAACTGAAGGATCATTTTGAATTTTGGTTAAGGGTAAAATGATCCTTTGGATATTTTCTCAAAATTCCGTTTTTTTTCATTACTCAGTGTGCTTTTAAAATATTAAAATACGTTTATGATGTAAAATATAGTGTAAAATATGATAGCACAGAGCCAAAGTTTTATTTAAACATTTATGTTATTTTATGCAAGCTTAAATCTTAAGGGGATCATTTTAGGCCACCTTCCCGTAATTTAGTAACATAATAAGTGGACACTCAATTTAAACTACAGTTGTCGATTTTTTTGAAAATTCCATTAGAGTTTTAAATTTTGTGAAAATTTATACAAAATGCATAAAATTTCGTCCGCACATCACGCAATAAAGCGAATGAACTAAAATTTAGTAACATGACAGGTGGTTGCTCAACACAAACAATTCGCGTGCGACAACTTTACAAGAAAGTTTATTCGATTTCGTAAAATTTATACAAAATAGATAAATCTTTTATTCCCCCCTCCCCCCCTCAAAAAAATCAATGCCTTTGTGAAAATTTTCACGTAATGCCAATAGGCCACTATTTGGATGATGATAGAGTGGCCGCCGATTGGTTGGCTCCCCTTCGATTCACATTGATTTTTAATCCAATAAAGCGGCGGATTCGAAAAATTTGGATTGGTGGCGTTCGGATTGGTGGCTCTGGTTGAGGCTCTGAAGATAATGATCCCGTTCCGTTTTCCGTGATTTCATTTGATAAAGCGGCTGATCCAATTAACCAGTGATCCAATTAAGCGGCTACCACTGTAAATGCAGAAAACTATCATCATTCATAATAGACTACCAGACTGAGGCAGAAAGAGCAGATAATGCATTCTCTATGCTATTGCTGATATATAAATTTATAATTGCAAGACTAAGGAAGTGAAACCAGAGAATGCATTCTCCGGAAAATCATTAATTTCCTGCAGTAATCATCATTTCGAAATAGTGACCTATAGACTTTACATGAATTCATGTTAGAAAATTTTTAGTTATAGATATGACTTAGCGATCATTATTAAGCACTGAAAAGAGATTTTTTTTTGGTATAAAACATTTCACGAATATATAATGATAATACTATTTGCAACTCACGACGTTTCTCCAAAGTACTTCCATTTCAGAAAATACTTCTGTACTTTGTATCCCGTAGGACGTATCTTGCACAATTGTGTCTCCTAATTTCATTATATGAATTTTCAAATGTAACCGCATCACAAAACGCGTCCGAATTTCTGTATTCTGGTGTTAAAAGGATTTTATTTTCCACCAATAATTAAAAATACAAGTACATCGAATAAAAAAGCAGAAAAATTGGTTTAAGATTACGAGCAGTCTTCCTTTGTGGAGAATATTAAAACAGAAAATGCATAATGTCATGCTGCTAAAAATGCAAACATGAGTTTTAGCATAGTGCTAAATTTATTCAAAATGCTCTTGGTTTCGAAATAATTGATTTGCTCCATATCGGCTGAACAGATTTGCAACATATATTTTTTTAGAGACTCAGTAATACAATGCTCATACACAAAACAGATTTTTTTTTATACTAAAAACGTATTGCTTGTTTTTTTTCTGATGGAAAAATATTTTGAAAATTTTTATGGGAAGATAAAAGTATTCTGTTTTTTGAATACTGAAACATTAATATTTCATACAAAATAATTTTTCAAGGAAATTCTACTAGATATACCGAGAACATATCAGATAATCTTTCCTAAGCTATATCTTGCATATTATATAAATGTGCATATACATTTTACAAATTCTAATGTAAAAGTACATATGTTAGACAACATGGGAGGTATTTTTTCCTCGTTCGATATCAATGTGGAAGTAAAATGTCAGCCCTTTGCTATTGGTTGTTATGTTTAATTTACTGATGCTATGTTATGTTAGTTATATTTTTGGCATTTAAACATAAAGTGTTGGTAGAATAAACTTAAGAAACGATAGTATTGTTAGAATACTTTGAAAATATAATTAATTAGGAATCATAATGCACCAGAAGATTAAATATCTGGTGTCCGCAAAATGACCGACGATTTGAAAAACCTATTAAAGAAAAAAGGAAAAAGATAGAAATGTATGGTTTGCTGCATTCTGCGTGAGGAATAGGGAATTTATTCTCACTAATTTTCAAAATTAGTTACAAAGCTCGTCAATAGATGGCGCTGCTGACTAGGAAAAAGTATGAAACAATGTTTTTAAAATAATTACCACTTGCAGAAACAACGTGCCGCAGTCTGAGGATAAATTTGCAAATGTCCATGCAAGCATTTCAGCTGGAATGTTCTAGGAAGCAGCAGAGATATACAGTGCTATATTACCGGCAGGGCAAACGGGGCAACTGCCCAGGGCCCACAGATTTTAGGGGCTCAAAAAACTTACATTTTACATTTTATAATTTTACATTGAAATGACAGAGAAAATTTTTTCAAAAGTTATTATTTCAAAAGATTTTTTAATTATAAATCATGAAAAATAAAATGATTCAAATTTACTTTTCTATAAAATAACTTTTTTCTTTTCAATTATTCGAAATGCTCTATAGTCGATATAGCATACCAGCATGTAAGAAAACAACCAACTATATTTTGTAAACAGTATTTTTAATGTTGAAAAAATTGGCAAAATTCGGAATTATTTGTGTGAATCAGTAATTAAAAAAAAATATTACTGGTTACAAAAAGTGGTTGTATTCCGTCCATGTTGGTAAATGTGATATAGTATTTCGATGTAACGTTTCACTATCTATTTTATTGACATCCTGTAACTATATTCATTATTCATTTATTTCAGATTACTTGAAAAAAAATTTGTGTTTGGAAGGGGGAAGATATTTAAAACTTTTCAGAATAAACCAATCATAATTTTCTTCTTTTTTTGGAAGGGAGAGGTTATATCGCGGGGCCCATTTTTTTTCTTCTGCCCAAGGCCCACAGTTGTCTTGATCGGGCTCTGGAGATATATTGTTCCACTTCAGTTCGTGGATTGTGACAGTACGTCTTTCACGTACCCAGCTCCCACCCTCAAAAAATCGCATGGCGTCAAATCTGGGGAATAGGGAAGCAAATGTATGCCACTTTACGTACGCTTTTCGTAGTCAAGGGCAATGTACTGTTTGCTGGACTGTTTCTGGCATTCAGTTTCCTTTGAAAACTGCGCCTCGTTTCAATAAAAGTGTGGTCCAGGTGGTGAAAAAAACCAAAACGATAAATATTCCAGAGAATAGATGGAACAGAGATAGATAACAATAGATGACAGAGAACAATAGATGTTCCTGTCATCTTATGGTTTATGGCTTAATGTTTATTCGCTGTTCCACCGAAAAAACCATTTTTGAAGCATACGCTAGGATGTAGAAATAATACCGATCTGAAAGGGTGGAATTCGTGCAGAATAGCAGCGCCATCTACTGACGAGCTTTGTAACTAATTTTGAAAATTGGTGAGAGTAAATTCCCTAGTTTATAGGCAGAATGGAGCAAACCGCACATTTCTAGTGCCTTCCGTTTTTCTTTAATTTATTTTTCAAATCGTCGGTCATTTTTGGGACATCCGGTATTGTGTAAAATTACTGTAACAATATATCTCTGCTGCTTTACGTGATTTATGAGAAATTATAAATCTTTCCATTAATTCATGTAAGAAACATTTTAAACTGTACGGATACGGGGTATTTATTTCACCTCATTTTGTTAGACAAACTCCGCGAAAAATTCACGCAAATTAACTTATTAATGCATTTGATTATTAAAAAAACCCACCAACTGATTTTTAATGAAAGTACTATTTTTGATTGCTCGAAGTTTTGTACCTTGAAATTTCGAAATATACATTTTGCACAATTCTGAACACAGATAACGAATGAAATTGATATTTTGATGTAAAAATGTTTTTAAAGTATTTATTTCATAGCTGTCAAGAATTTCGGAATATAACTAACCTCCTTTTGTAAACAGCATACTTAAAAAATATTTTTGCAAAATAGTAGCCAGATCTGTTAAGCTGAAAACTTTTGCTATATTCTAGCACAAAGATTAGTGTTTACAAGAAGTGGCTAATTATATTCCGGAATTGTTGGCTGCCATGTTATTCTCATAAATGTAAACAAAGTACTCTGTAAAAGGGGTAGAATGTGATTGTACACTGAGTTCAGAGATGCAAGTGATATTGTAAAAACTATATTGTAACACTACGCAGTCGGTCATTCACCTCTCGTAGACAGGAAAAATTATGAATGCATCTTTCACAACAGTAAATAAGCAAAATAGGGCATTGTTTTTATTTACAAACAAAAACACAAAACTTTTTAAAGGAGATTGCGTACTATTTTTCTATTTTCACAGAAAAAATATTTAAAGTAATTAAAATTTTTATTTGCTTTATATAAAGCTTTATTGGTTTTGCCAGCGGGGAAATGATGATTTAGGGTGCTCATTTACTAAACTGAGAAATAATAGAAAATTTCTATTTATTACAAGCTAATTAATAAAATATAATTGTACGCCAAATTTTTATCAGGAACACTTTTATTTATCACCTTTTTAGTAAATAATTATCTGTAAACAAACAGAAGTAGATATATAAATGAGATTTAATCATTTTATTTTAATGAATTAACAGCTATTTAAAGATTGAAAAAAAATTGATACCGAAGGCATTGCCTAGGAAGCATGCATTTAGTAGTTAAACGAATGATATAGACATAGTCTGTTTCTTTCAAAGGAATTACTTTTAATTAATGTTTTTCTGATAAGATATTTTAGAATTGTTTTCTGAGTTTCAAAAAGACAAAGTACATAAGATACAAAGTTGCAATTTAAAATTTATAATAAAAGTGACTTCTCTCCTTTTACAATTAAAAGACATTCTAGTTGGATTATAATTATAAATTAATTTGATTATAATTATAAATTAATTTGTGTGATTTTAATTACAAATTAATTTGATTTTAATTTAACAGGAAATTTAAAGCATTTTTTGCATGCCTACAATTAACAATAATGTACAATTATTGTGTGTAACTGTTATTTTATTGCTACTGACAAAATGCCGAAATACTTTTTTTACTTTCTGTTTCAAAGTTTCTTTTCTCAATGGGATTCTAAAAACATTCCTTGCACAACGTATCAATTTATCTAAAGATCTTAAGAAATCCATAGATAGAGCACTGAAAGCTTTATTAGTTGTGTCCATCACTGAATAAAGTATTTGATTTCTAGGAAGAAAACAGAATTTTGTATCTTTATTTTAGACATTCAGTGGCATTTAAAAGGATATGTTCAGAACAGGAGATATATTGAAAAATATTTTTGCATTAATAAGCAACTAGTTTATTAATGTTTATGTTTATATGTTTATAGTTAGCATACGATTTTAATTATTGTATACAACCGGAACTACAAATGAACTACCTTAATGTCTTTTTCTACGTTTTAGACGTATAAAAAGACATTTTTTTTGATAAATTTTAATTTTATGCAGATAACTGAAAAATATTTTCCCCCTATATCTCCTTTACAAAGAGAATTTTTTTTACATATTTTTCTGATTCCTTGAAATCGATATAAAATGAAAAATCTCTAGAACTTTATCGAAATAAAATAGAATTTGAATCTTTAACAATGTGTAATACAAACAAATGTGTTTCAAAATGTTTGTTCACACGAAAAAAAGAAGTGAATATAACTACTGACTGTAAGACAAAGTTACATAAACAGATTGTTTATAACATCGAAAGAGATATTGCAGTGGATTTGAAATTCAAATCACAATAAAAGCAACGGTAATTCTTTATTAATATTAATTTCTACTTTATTATGTATAAGTTGTTAGTACAGATTTACATTTTTGAAATATTATTTTTAATCATTTTCTTTAGACAAGAATAACCCGAATGCAAAAGGCATGTGAATGCGCCACTTTAAACAGATAAACAATTTTTTAAAAATTTGCTTATTTCTCAACTGAAGCATATACGTTCACAGAACATTTAAGATACTAATCAGCTGTTAAAGAACAAAGAACGGCTTTCAGCATGAAATTCGAAACTGAAGAAAGGAAAGGGAAAAAAATCAAGATATTTTCAGGTTTTGTAAAGGTCAATCACAAATTCAGCAAAATCGATCCTCTGATAAACGGGATTTGCGAAAATCTATCTAATTTGAACCAAATAATCTTGCCATCTTCTTGAGTACATGAACTTAGGTAGTTAAAAGACTCTTATTTTTTAAAATTTTCGTTAAACAAAACACAAACTTTTGTAAGTATTCAGTGAAACGTCAACTTTAGGATGTTTATATCATTCCACTACAAAAAGAGTATTGGCATTAATTACAGTCGGACCTCTGTTTAACGCAGTCGCTAAATCCCGAAAAAAAGCTCGTAATATGGAAAACCTATTAAATAGAGATTTACCTTTTAAATACTCTGATTTTCATCAAACTTATAACCTACATAAATTTATATACACTAAATATTATTTAAAAAAAGAGTTATTCACACTTAAAAAAAAAAAAATCTGATGTGTCCAACACATGACTTCCTTGCACGTCTATTAAATCAAAAATGTTTTTTACGCACTTCCTCTAAACTTATTTGTTTGAAAGAGATAAAATATCAATAATAGTAAGGTTTAGCGATTTCTAGCCAAATATTTCGATATCGCCAAGCTGAGTTCAATTTGAAAGATTTCCTTCTGACACTTTATTTGGCGATATTTCACCAAAAGCCGACAAACTTGAGATAGTTTGCGAGATTTTGGGGATAGCCAAAGTAGTCCTTGACCACAGACTTTCAATAAATTGAATGCATCCATACACCTCAATGTATTTAAAGTCATTTGGCTCACCCTGTAAATAAATTCCCAGTCGATTGCTGTCAAAAAAGATATTGAAAACCGTTAGATATTATAATATAGTTCTAAATACAAAAGTTCAAAATTCTACGGGTTAAAGTTTTAGAGTTATACAAAATACGAAATAATTTTTGGCGCCAAATTTGGCGATATTTCGGCGAAACTCGTCAATGTCGACGACATTTGGCGAGATTTTAAGCATGGACCTACAATGACAGATTATCGCCAAATTTGGCGATATTTCGCCAAAACTCGCCAAGAACGATGACAAATGGCGATACTTTGGGCATGGACCAAACGACTGACTATCGCCAAATTTGGCGACATTTCGGCAAAACTCGCCAAGGTCGAGGACAGACGGCGAGATTTTGGGCATGTACCAAACAATGACTGTCTACAATTGTATTATATTGAAGATGTCCATAGACATTAAAGTACTGAAATTCTTATCGGTGGTCCTGTAAATAAACTCTCCAGTAGATTTTAACCAAAAATCGAGATGCACGCCTAGATGTTACAACAATCTTATATATGAAATTTCATAATAGTTTTTGAGATTTGAGAGTTAAATATGCACACACGTACACAAAAAAGTCGCCAAGCTTGGCGACTTTTGGCATAGTTCTTGAGGGAGGCACGTGACCGTGGTCGGAGCATTACCTAACTTATGTGGTAGGACGGTATTGTGCTTGAAATGGATGAATCTCCTAAAATTGCCATTGACCGTAATGTATTGGAAATCTTTTGAGTGTTCCTGTAGCAGAACTGTAAATGATAAAGACACTTTTTTTAATGGAGAAATTCATTTTCTAACTCTTTACAGCATATATCACTTCTGAGTCGTTTTGAAATAGCCCAATAGCTCTAAAAAACGCTTTGATGAATTTCGGCCCATTGAGCGTAATGTATTTCGAATATTTTAGGCGGTTCTGTAGATAAACTATCCAGTCGAATGGAACCGAAAGGGGAGGTGCACAACTAGATATTACAACAATCCTAAATATAAAATTTCAACATTCTACGCCTAATAGTTTTTGAGATATGCGAGTTTAATGAATTTCGACCCATTGAGCGTGATGTATTTCGAATGTTTTGGGCGGTCCTGTAGATAAACTATCCAATCGAATGGAACCAAAAGGGGAGGTGCACAACTAGATGTTACAACTATCCAAAATATGAAGTTTCGACATTCTACGCCTAATAGTTTTTGAGATATGCGAGTTTAATGAATTTCGGCCCATAGAGCGTAATGTATTTCGAATCTTTTGGGCGGTCCTGTACATAAACTATACATTCGATTGCGACCAAAAGGGGAGGTGCACAACTAGATCATAGAACAATCCTAAATATCAAATCTCAACATTCTACGACCAATAGTTTTTGAGATATGCGAGTTACATACATACGTACGTACGTACAGACGGCATGGAAAAACTGACCACAATAAACTCGCCGCTGGTCAAAATGAGTTGCAGACGCGTTAATATGATCGTGCATGCTAGCCTACGATGAGATGCATCGAAAAAATTCTTAAAATTAAATTTAGAGGTAGTCAATATCGGTATTTTTGTCGAAATTTGGCCCCCAAAATTTTTCGGGATCACATTACTTCCTTATACTACGTACAAGGAAGTAATAAATTATATCAATTTATTTATTATTACCCCCCCCCCCCCCTACTATTATTATATATGCTTACCGTAGCAAACGTACTGTATTGTAGGTTACTGCAACGCACAAAACATCTACTCGGGTATTTTCCCTGATTTCACGTGCGATTGAAGAAGTGGCCTTCTAAACCAATTTCTGAGATCGCAAACCGATAGAGAAACGGTAAAGGTAAAGCGCTGCTGACTCCATCCTGTTCGCACATTTTCAAAGAACAAATGTTTGAAATGTCCAGAAATATTTAGAGAAATAGCGGAAAATAAGTCGAATCACAAGAAAAAGTTCGTTAAATAGATAATGAACTTCGCTATTTGGAGGTTTTTTTAGGAAGAAATTCTCAAAATTTTCTTGGTTCCGAGGAAAAATTCGCAAAATAGAGGTTCGTTAAATAGAGGTCCTACTGTATTTATGACAATTAATATTATGAGCTACCTAAATTTGTACGATTAAAATTTTACTGTTTCACGAAAAAATAAATAAACACACAAAGAAAGAATATAATATAGTATAACAGGATTATTCGGATGAAAACTGAACTATAAAAACAAAGCGCAAATCCTGCAAACATTATCTATTTAAGCTATAGAGAGAAATAAAGGATAAATACACACATGCAATAAGTAGTCGTCTGGATATAACGTGTAAACAAATTAAACATTCAAGTATAATTCTTATGAGACTTTAATGTTACTTTAAGTTAACATTATATTTGGTCTTGATTCGCAGGCATCTTACTTACGAAATTTACATTTAAACTTAGTAACTATAAGCCCAGTAAATTAACGAACTTTATAGCTTTGTTCGTAGAATATTTATTAGTCATCCATGCAATTTACAACTATTCCTGTAAATCTATTGGCTATGGTGATTTAACTATGTTTCTCCGTACTTTTAATTCAATTGATTCTTAAGGAATTCGAATGATCGTGAATTGAGGATGAGATTCTTCACTGCAACTCGTGCTTATTTCTATTTTGACACTTCCTTTTACACATTATTAAAGATAGAGTAATTATAAAAGCGGTTTCTTTTCGTTTATTTTGTTATATTGCTAAGCCACAAGATTCACTAATAAACCAATATTTACTCTTAGTTAGTCTTACTGGATATTGTTCTTGCAGATTTAGCTCTCATCTATAAAGGGCACATTGTCCCTTTGATAGAAAGTGTACTGAAAGTTCCACTCTATCACTGTTATTGTGGGAAACACAATGCGAACGTTAATCCTCATCGGAAATTCCAGTTTGATAACCAGAATGATTGGCCGGGATGCCACTCAGATCTAATAGAATTCTGAATTGTCGTCTGCCATTGATTTCTCATCCAATTAGATTCTGACGTGACACACAGTAAACCTACAAATACTCGCCCTTTAATGAAATAATTACACAGTTACGGGCAATATATACTCTCGTATACGCTTTTTACGTAATTTTACATTTTTAGTCTAATACTTTTCGATTATAACTTAAGCGTATTATAGAAATAGTGCAAAATGAGCAGTATTCATTTTTGGTGTTTTTCAAAGAACGGCATATTTTAGGGCCTCTGCGCATGCCTTTTCAAGTATTCACTTATCAAATTGCAACGTTTTATCAAATGTGTCGTTTATCTTATTAAAAAGTTATTAAAAGTAATCTTATTAAAAGTCATTAAAAATCCTTTTAAAATAGTACTTTCGGTGGCCACCTCACCACCATCGTCAGTCTTGCTGTTCTGCACTGATGTTCTTTTGTTCAGCATCGCTTACCATCCCGGATCTGAACGAAAGAAGATCATTGCAAACAGCATTACTGAGGATGGTGGTTAGGGGGGCACTAAAAGTGCTATTTTAAAAGGATGTTAAGGCTTTAAACTTTTTAATAAGATTTTATCGCCTTTTATGCTTTTATCAAATGTATCGTTTATTTTAATGGGAAAAATAGTTGTTGCGTTAAAATTTTTTTAAGATGGAGTAAGCCACTCCACTCTTAACACACGTATGCACACAAGGGTGATAGAAGTTTTTTTTCTTAAACATTTTAATGTAGATCATACAGAAAATTTGGAAGAAAGAGGTCATAGAACACACCACAGAAGTTTCATATGTTTCGTAATGCGTTGTTTATTCTATAATTATATGCATAATATGCAAATCAGGGAGAAATACTTAGTTCAGTCAAACCTCGTTAGGAAGTTACCTGCACAAGACGTCACTCTACATATTCAACGATATCTTCTTTCATCAGTCCCGACCTTTTTTTTTTTTAATACATCTTTTCACATATTGCACTCCGTATATTGGCATCGCTATTTTTGTAAGCCACTGCGATTATGAGGTCACTTTTGAATGCAATACACAAACTCGGTCCCGTTTCTTATACTCGACATTTAAAGTTATCGCCCAAAACAGTTAATTTTTATTGAGCACAACTGTAAGCATTCTTTTTTCAAAGATTGTTTTTATCTTATCAACAAACTTTAGGAATTGTTCCAGGTTTCGTTTTGACTCCCGCACAGTGGTAGGTTAAATGTAAAAGAATGTACAGCCAAATAATAAAAGTATATCATACTTAATGACTATATTTTACTTAATTTCTCATGCATTTTATTAATTTCAGTTCTTAGTTACTAAGAACTTAGCTTACTAAGTTATACAGGGTGCCCCCAAAAGGTGGAAACGGGATTTAATTCTTTATCTTTTAGAGATAAGTGGGCATTGTAAATTGAAAAAATCCCCCCCCCCCAAAACCCCCCCCCCCAAAAAGGTCGGAAATAAGACTTTCGACTTTGCTAAGAAAAATCTCCTCTCGTTAATTTTCAAAAAGTTACACTTTTTAAATTTGTATACCTCGCCCCGACCCTGCAAAACAATTTCCAATTAGTAAAATGTGGAACATACACTAATGAGGTGACGTACAAAGTTTGAGTACTATCCCTTAAAAAGTGTTAAAATGAAGATCAATATAACGCTGACTTAAGCCACTTTTCAATGACTCTCGAAGAAAAAAAAAAATTCCGTCGAATGATCGCATTTCAGTGGTCGTACGGAAATTACGAAGGAAAATATTTTTTTTCCATTCTAGCAACAAAATTTTGTATTCAAAATCCAGTATAATCCCCGATGGTCTTTCTTTAAAGATATCTCTGCGACATTGTATGATGAAAAGTTCAAATTTGGTATATCACCTCATTAGTGCACACTTTACTAACTGGGATTGCTTTCGTACGAGGTTCGTATACAAATTAAAAATTGTAACTTTTTAAAAACTAACGAGAGGAAGTTTTTCGTTAACGGAATCTTATTTCCGACTTTATTTCGAACATTTTTTTAAATTTACACTGCCCACTTATCTCTGCCCATATTAAGAATTAAAGCCCATTACCAACTTTATTGTATGATTATTTAGAGTTTTGTTCTACATTTAAGGCAAACTCGGCAAGAATCTACTCCACTTAGTAAGTCATTTTTAGGCGACCTTGAGAGTGAGTACTAACAAGGTTTGACTGTAACTGGTAAGGAAAGCGTCCTTTTTAAAGAACACTAGGTGTACAGAGAAAGAATACAGTGTGATGTCCAGAAAATTTTCCCCTTTTCTCAACAGAAAGTGCATTTTTGATAAATCCTCCCTGTCCCTTTCTGAAAAAAATATGAACCCTGAGAATCAACAACTGATAATATTCATAATTGTACGAGATCCCAACTGAGTAATTTAAAGATAGAATTATAGCTAAAGATGTGTTACACAAAAAATTGTTTATCAAACAAAAAATAAATTCCTTTAAAATTACGTCATTAACCAGACCAGAGCAGCCTTTTTTGACACAAGAAAGTCGATTGTTAGGACGAATTTATATAAGTCCAAGTGTTGCATGAATTTGTTTAGATACATCGTGTGTGGATTTTTATTTTTATTATTTTTCGATTTAAACAATATGCTCAAGTTACCATCCGATACTTGATTTAATGTTTATTACGTAAACTGAGCTTCATTTCTACTCTCACGCTAGTCTGCATTCATTACATGACAGTACATTTTTATTTCATTTCATTGCATACACTTTCTACATTTTATATATAATGGTAAGAAATGTATAGTATGTAAATAGAGCTCATAACTCTAAACTACATTTCAAAGTACTTTAGGACTACTTTTGTTAACCTACCTACGTAGAAACACTTGTCTATATTGTTTCCCAAAAGGATTTTCAAAAGAATGTGCCATGTATTTGTATATGGAGCGTAAGAAAGCTTGCAGAACTCGCGCTTGATTAAAAAATAAGTACGGGACACTATCACATTCGCTTCCATGTCAATCTTCAAGCAACTGCATTAGCATGGACCCTATAATCAAGATAGATGGGACGGGAAGTATGAACATTATCACTTAACCACAAGGTGTTACTCCCCGTCATGTGATACATTTACCATGCGATTTTACCCCATGTTATATAGAAAGGAAAGTTGCTTAAAAG